>OX344724.1:61271612-61489112 GCA_947034835.1 Ballota nigra | reverse complement strand
GATCCAAATATAATGTCATCAACATATATTTGGACCAGAAGGATGTCCTTTCCTTCTTCTTTCCTAAACAAGGTTCTATCAATCTTACCCTTAGTAAAACCATTGTCCAGAAAAAACTGAGATAGAGTGTCATACCATGCTCTGGGTGCCTGCTTCAGCCCATAAAGAGCTTTCTTAAGCTTAAACACTTTGTCACCTTGTTCAAAACCAGGAGGTTGCTCCACATACACTTCCTCAATGAGAATCCCATTAAGAAAGACAGATTTCACATCCATCTGGTATACTTTGAACTTCATGTGAGCATCATATGCTAGAAACAATCTGATGGCTTCTAGTCTGGCAACAAGAGCAAAGGTTTCATCATAGTCTATTCCTTCAGACTGAGAATAGCCCTGACCCACTAGCCTTGCCTTGTTCCTAGTAATGACATCATTCTCATCTTTTTTATTCTTGAAAACCCACTTAGTGCCTATCACCTATTGATGTCTTGGTCTGTCTACCAGCTCCCAAACATCCTGTCTGGTGAATTGATTTAATTCCTCTTGCATAGCAACAATCCAATTTGAATCTTTCAGTGCCTCCTTGATGTTCTTGGGCTCAATTAATGACACATAGCAACTGAATAAGGCAGCTAAGTTAAGAGTTCTCCTTGTTTGGACACCCTTAGCTGGATCTCCTAATATCAGGTCCTTGGGGTGATCAACCAGGGTTCTCCTTCCCGTGGTCTTACCTGGTTGACCATCTGCTGTAGTACCTTGGTGATTATCACCAACTACAGAAGAGCTTCCCCCTACAGGAGTTCCAACCTCTTCTTGTTCTGCTCCTTGTGAAGACTTCTGCTTCAGAGAACCAGGAGATGGGTCACCATCTGAATCTGAATCCGAATCTGAATCAAGAATAGGTGGGTTGACCTTGATTACTCAGGGAGTAGTCTGGTTCTGTGTCTCATCAGAAGACTTTAATTCCACCTTGCACTCAACAACAGATTCATCAAAAACAACATGGGGTGTTTCCTCCACACAAACTGAATTCTTATTAAAAACTCTAAAAGCTTTACTAGTGTTGGAATATCCTAAAAATATTCCATCAGCCACTTTAGCATCAAAAGTTTTTAATTTAGATTTCCCATTGTCATGGATGAAACACTTACATCCAAAAACATGAAAATAAGAAACAGATGGGGTTTTACCTTTCCATACCTCATAAGGTGTCTTATTATGTCCCTGGGCAATTAGACATCTGTTCTGAGTGTAACAGGCTGTGTTGATTGCTTCTGCACAAAATCTCTATGGTGTGTTGTACTCTGCTAGAAGAGTCCTTGCAGCTTCTTTAAGGGTTTTATTCCTCCTTTCTGCTACTCCATTCTGTTGGGGTGTTTTGACAGCAGATGTCTCATGAAAAATCTCATGGTCCTTGCAATAATCTGCAATGTGTGAATTCAGGAACTCTGTCCATTTGTCACTTCTGATCCTGACTATGCTCTGGTTCTGCTCATTCTGAATCTACTTGAAGAATTCTGACAGCTTAGTGATAGTTTCATTTTTCTTAAACAAGAACACTACCCAAGTGTATCTTGAAAAGTCATCTACTATCACCAAAGTGTACTTCCTTTCACTGAAACTAAGAGGAGAAACAGGTCCAAACAGGTCCATGTGAAGTAGTTGAAGTACTCTGGTTGTGGTTGTGCTCTGGACATCCTTAAAGGAGGTCTTGGGTTGTTTACCCTTCTGGCATGAACCACAAACCTGATCCTTCTTGAACACTTTATTAGGAAGACCTCGAATGAGACCTTTCCTGGCAATCTTATTCAGTATTTTGAAGTTAAGATGGCTCAATCTCTTGTGCCATAACCAGCTATCTTCTGCAGATCCTTTAGCAACTAGGCAAGCACTTCTTGGGCAACTGCTAAAATCTGCAAGATAAATGTTACCCTTCCTCAAGCCTATAAGCAAAATATCATTATAATCAGAAGAAAAAACAGTGCAAGAATCACTAGAAAACTTCACTGAGTATCCCTTGTCACAAAATTGGGATACTGAAAGCAGATTGTGCTCGAGTCCTTCAACATAGTAGACTTCATCTACAGATACGCCGTTGAAGCTCAATTTTCCAACACCTCTGGTGATTCCATAGTTGTTGTCACCAAACATCACTCTTGGCCCATTCAATGGTTTGAAATCCTGGAGATGATCTTTCTGGAATGTCATGTGCTTGGAACATCCACTATCAATGTACCACACATGTTTGCTTGAAAATCCTTTCTCCAATGGGCTCTTATCCTCCTGCAGAGAAATCAATTAGGTCCCCTACTGGTGCTGGGTCCTGATTGGTTAGTTGCAGGGTTTGTAGGAATCCAAAGATAAAGATCATCCCTTGCTGGATGAGGAGATCTTATCTTTCTTCCAAATCTATCTACCAGCACATGTCCTCTTACAATGACATATTGAGCTACTGGTCTGATCAGAACACCTTTCCTATAAACAGGTCTGGTGTATCTTTTCTCAAATCTGGCCTTTGGAATGGCCTGCCTTAAAGACATGGTCTTAAAGATCTGGTTGTAGGGGTACATCCTAGAAGAACCATCTCTGGTGTCATAGCTACCCAGATCAGTTGGTTTTCTATAGATGTGTCTCTGGTTCTGATGAAAACTAGACCTTTTATGGTGATTATAGTTCCTCTGAGTGTATCTGTTCTGGAATTGATTCCTATAAGAAAACCATAATTGGGGTCCCTGGTCTTGATAGAAATTCTTTTGTCCATTATACCATCTCTGAGAATTCCTATTTTGATTGAAATTCCCCCTTTTAGAGTGTCTCCTCTGAGATCGCCTAATCTGCTTAGGTTCAACTTTTTGAGAATTCCTCTGGGGTCCTCTCATCTGATTAGGTCTTACTCTTTGAGGATGTAAGTGAATAGAACCATCAATTGTCATTGGTTCCCTATTTTGACGTTTAGTCTCAAGGATCTTCTCTTCAAGAACAGTTAACTCTTATGGACTATATTCTACATGATTAACAGAACAGTTCCTTTCAGGATTGTGAACTATTCTGTAACCATTACCATTTGGGTTTTCATCCCAGATTTCTAACAACTCACCAGCTCTTACAGACTTGTCTTTATTGCAAAGATATTTATGAGATCTTGTAGTAATTCCTGAATATCCTAAACCACTCTTATCATTTATGCGCTGAGAAGAGTCTGATATAATGGATACAATAGATGGTATCTTTGGAGCTTCTCTGGGCATAAGTATCTCCTCAATAGTTTGTTCAATTTGTTTTCCCTTGATAAGAGTCTGGTATTTGGCTCTAAGTTCATTAAACTTATCTTCCTGAGAGTTCTTTTCCTTAATGAGTTGATCTACCAGAGTGTCTCTTTCTGTGATCTTATCCTGAAGTTCAGAGACTTCTTTGGAATGATCTTTCATGAGTTCTCTGGTGATTTTTTGCTCATGGGATAAGGATTGAACTTCAGCTCTGAGCCTACCATTTTCTTTCTCAAGTTTTTGACATAATTGAACACAATTTTGGAGATCTGATAGCATTTGCTGCATATCAGACTCTCTGGAGTTACCAGATGATTGAGATGATTCAGTATATTTGGAATTAGATAAGCATAAAGTAGTTTCATTTACCTCAGTGATGTCTGCCATAAGACATACATCATCATCAGATCCGAAATCAGAAGAAGAAGAACTGGAACTAGTATCCTCCTCTTCTGCTTCTGCCAGTAGAGCTCTCTTGTCTGCATATCTCCTATCTCTCTTGAGTCTTTTCTCTTCTCTTTCTCTAGGAGTCAATTGAGGACAATCATAGATGTAGTGACCAGGCTTGTTGCAGGTGTAACAAGTGTTATCTCCTCTGTGACTTGGACTTGGATCTCTCCTCCTCTGGTTGTACTCTGTTCTAGCTGGACTACTCTCTCTCCTCTGGTAGTCAGATTTGCCAGAACTGCCATCCCTCCTCTGGTAATCTGATCTTCCAGTGTTGCTATCTCTCCTCCTCTCTGGAGTTCTAAATCTGATCTCCCTTGAGTCTCCAGATGTCTTTTCCTTATCTGCAGGTTTAAAGGAGCTCTTCCTGTCTCTGGTAGATTCCTTCCAGTGCTTTTTGTACCTTCCATACTTAGAACTCATCTTATCAAGTTTACGGGTTAGAAGTGCTACCTGCTCCTTGAGACTCATGTCATCTGCAGCAGTAGACTCATTTGGTTTGTCATCTTGCCTGATGGTTGATGAGAAAGCAACTCCTTTCTGACCAGAAGAGGAAACCTCTTCTGTTTGATCCTCTTCTTGTAGATCATATTCATAGGCTTTGTGATCAGACAACAGAAGATGATGATCCAGAGTGTTGAGATCCTTGCTATCTTTGATCACAGTCACTTTGATTCTCCACCTGCTGGTTAGTGAACGCAATATTTTACTATTTATTTCCTTTTCAGAGTAGGTCTTACCTAAGGCACTAGCCTTGTTAAGGAGATTTGTAAGGCGCATATCCAGCTGATCAATGGTCTCATCTGGTTTCATTTTGAAAGTGTCAAATGAGTGTTGAACAGCTTGAAGCTTGTTGTCCTTGATCTTCTCTGTTCCCTCACAGAGTAGTGCAAGTTTGTCCCACATCTCCTTGGCAGTGGCACAAGTTCTGACCTTTTCAATCACCTCCTTTGCGAGTGTGTTAATGATTTCAGTCCTTGCCACCTGGTCTAGATTATACAGCTTCCTTTCATCATTGTCTAGCTCATCTTTCTTCTTGGGGATCTTCTGTCTGGGAACTCTATCCTCGGCAGCTTTCTGGGCAGTTTCACTTGTTTCTTCTCTGGATTCTGACCTGCCACTATCAATAGGAGTCCAGTAAAATTGAATTAGACCACTCTCTACCACATCTAACATGTGGTGATGGATAGCTCCAAGATGATTACTCATCATGAAGCTCTAGTGGCTGTAATCCTCAAATGAGAATTCTGGAAGCTTGCGACTCTTATATGAAGATTTTGAAGACATTTTTACCAAAGAAACTTAACAAAATTTAATCAAAACACAATAAAGAGCAATGGATATGCCCGGTGACCACCAAAAAGCTTTACAAAGCAGTGGTCTTTGGACACACTGCTCTAATACCACTTGTTGGTCCCACTAGATAGATTAATTGCGGAAGCTTTAAGGTTATGTCTTAGCAAATTCTTTATATAAGAGCACAGTAAAATAGAACAAGATAATAACAAGGAAAGCTGTAAATGCACCAGATTTATAGTGGTTCGGATATAACTATCCTACGTCCACTCTCCTTTTAATCTAAAGGGATCTCACTAACCAACCAACAAACCACTCACTTACTGGAATTTGGAAGTACCAGTTCCTTCTTACAAGTCCTTTAGATCTAACTTCGATCTAAAGTCTATAGCCTTCAACCTTATCTTATATATGAACAGGTTGAGATCCAACAACTCCTTAAGAGTAAATATGAACGTATGAGCAGAATAAGAGTGCTATGTGCTTAATAATCAAGAGCTTGGAATGTGACTTTGTGCGTGTAGGACTCTAGAGCTTTTCTTGAGTCTGTACTCATGTATTTATAGAGGTGATTAGGGTTTAGCCGTTGGAGAGCTAATCTAATCAGATCCTCTATTTAAGGAAGCTTCAATCAATCAATTCCCTAATTGATTGATTGGGTTGGTGAGATCCTTGGATTGATTGACTTCAAAACTTTCCAATCCTGATCTTGTTGACTTGATTTGAATCACCAACGGTCAAGTGCTTCCAATGCCTAACTCTGATTCTCTCCAGAGAAGGCAGGAGCAGGTACCAGGTAACCTTGATGTCTTCTGGTCCAGATCTAGTTGAGAAACAGACTGCTCATCAGATTCAGGGGATGATTCTGAGCATCTTTTGTTTCACCAGACTCGTCTGGTCTGGGGAAGGTCCTCTGCCTCTGGTCAGTCTCATCTGGTGAGGTCTTCTGGTGGAGTCCTCTGGTGAAGTCCTCTGGTAGGTCTTCTGGTAGGTCTTCTGGTGAAGTCCTCTGGTCTGGCAGTTCCCCTAGACTAAGTCATAATCTAGTTCATCATCTGGCTAACAGGTCCCGATGATCCTATTACATCTTCTGGTTTGTTTTAACTCATCAAAACTATACAACATTTATCCTAACACTGAGTCTTCAAGAAATTTAGCTCTTGCCTTCTCTTCTTTCTTCTCCATCTTCTTGAGAGCTTCAATTACCAGGACACTTTGGCCTTCAACTACGGCGATGACCATTTGCTGAGAGTCTTCCACCTTGAGTGTTAGATTCTGGAGAGATGAGATGGTTGACTCCATAAGCTCATCGATATGGTCTGAGAGAATGACCACCTCGTCCACTTCTTCTTGCACAATTTCTTGGACATCTCTCAGTTGAGCTTGGAGGGATGGAAGCTTTACATCTTCAATGTTGTGAACAACATTCCTCAGAGGACTTAGATGGAGATTAACTTGGGGTACTTCTGAGGATGGAATACCTGCATTAGATAAAATTTTAGCATCTTTCCCCTCAGTCTTACCACCTATACCAGCATTTTCATCTTCCTCCATGTGTTCTCCCTCATCTCACTCTCTCTTTCCCTCTCATTTTCAACTAAAGTAATTTCAGCAAACTCGCCCTTTACAGGAACGATTGCTCGAATTTTTCCACTCACAACTTTAGTGATTTCTACCTCTTTTTCTTTCTCTACTTCCTTTTAAACTCCATCAGAACCAGTCACCTCATCTGACTCTACAGTCACCACTGAGGACTGTTGTAGGGGAGCTTCAGTAGTCACCTCTACTGAGCTTCCCTTTGGCAAATTTTGAGCCTCAGTATCCCTTACCGAGGATACATCCTTGGCTACTTCACCACCACCTGGCTATGGTGAAGTACCTTTCTCCAGTTGGGGCTCCTCCTCCTCCTTCTCTTTCTCTTTCTCGGCTTCTTCCACTTTCTCTGCCTCCTCTACCTTCTCCTTTTCTCCTTCTTCTTCTACCACCTTTACTGTCTCAGCCACTTGTTCCACCTCAGACACCTTCTCCACCTCAGTACCCTTCTCCATCACCAGGCTTTGGAAGATCTTTTCATCGCAAAGTAGCCTGGTTTTGGTCATCCCAGTGAAGTCCAAGACTTCCTTCTCCTCATTCTTCCACTCCTCCACCTTTCCTCCACCAACAGCTAAGAGGATCTCCGCCAGCCTCCGGTCCTTCAATTGGACAAGTAGCCTTACTCTTAAGAACATAGCCTTCAGGGTAGGGTACCCATCTAGCTCTGGATATTTGGTTTCCCATGAGTAAGCTACTTCATCCTTAAGAGTATCCAAGAAGGAATACTCTTCTTTATTATCTGATGGAAGGGAAGGGGTAGGGGATCAGGGATCTGCGGGTTCTTCTGGGATAGTTTCTAAGTGGGAAGGTTGATTTTCAGAAGGGTTGGGCTCAGATGAGTGTGTGTCAGATGGGGTTTGGGTTTGTTCAGTGGGGGTTGAGGGGGAGGGTTCAGAAGGATTTGAGGTTGCCTCAGCAGATGCCTCAGATGGGGTGTTCTTTGGGGAACCACTTTCAGGCTGTTGAGAGCCTTCAGTGGGGGGTTTTAGAGATGATGGATATGCGTTTGGTTTTTACAGAGGTGCGAAGCTTGGTTTTTGTTTTGATGGAGGTGGGGACAGGGGCATCTGAATCAGATTCAGTAGAGACAATATTTTGAGAGGAATCGGGGTTACCTGATGAAGACTCATCAGTGGAGTTTGAAACTCTGGGCTTCTTCTTGGTAGCACCCTTCACCGTCTCAGAAGACCTCTTCTCCTTCTTCTTTGAGGCCTTTTATGCCTCCTCTTCCTTGTGTAAGGCCATCTTATCACTCATATTTATCAGCCTTCTCTTCAACTTTGTCTTCTTCCCTTCAGAGGGATTAACTTCCTCCACCTCCTCTGCTTCCTCTGGGCTCTCCTCATTCATACTTAACTTGCGTGCTTCCAAAACCTTTCCTAACTTGAAGAACGCCTTCAAGTTGCTCCACTTTCTGTCTTCTTTCCAGTCTACTCCAACGTCAACATTCTCAATGAGATATGAAATTTTGGTGGCAAAGTTCAGCTTACTTGCCAGTTGAGGAGTCTTTTCTGGCTGGAATTTTAAGTGTTCCCCTGTTCAAGGCCCATAAAAAGAATTATTGCCAGTTGAAACTCTTCTCCTTGCTATCAACTATCGTCTTCATCAATCTTAACTAGGGTTTGCTCACTTGCTCTGAGCTTCCTTGATTTGCTAGGATGCATTTCCCAACAATCTCACAGAGAACGTTGAAGACAGGCAACAACACGTTTCTATTCATTGTGGGATTGTACTTCATCTTCTTTTGCATAATGGTATAGACCCAATCCTCCTCCTTATCCGCGATATAAGTATCCGGATTTGGGCCTTAAGAAGGAAGTCCAAACAGTTCTTTGAGATCATCTCCCTCCAGATTTATCTCCTTCCTCACCTTCTGGATTTCTACAATTTCTGCTCCATCCTTGACCACTTTCTTTTTCCTCTTCAAAAATAAACAGGATCTGATTTTGGAATCAGTGTTGGCAACACTAAAGAAAATTTCCAATACTTGTCTATCGAAGCAATTTTGAGGGTGAATAGACAAGAAATTTTCTAAACCGACTTCTTTCACCATGTCCAGGGCCTCCTTGATGTGCCTGAACTCTGGTTTTGTTTGTATCTCTGGGGTGTCAAAGACGACAATGGGTTCATATAAAAAATTATCTTTTTTGGTAAGAAAACATAGATTTACTCTGGCCATTTTGATTTAGAAAGGTTGAGAAAATTTCGCAGAGAGTGTTTTGGAGAGATAGTAAGTATTTACTTGAAAGAGTGTTTGAAAAGGTTCTAAGGACTGATTTTAGGGTCTTTTATATGAGAAATGAATGGTGAGATTGAAAACTTAATCAACGCCTGAGATTAATTCAGAAATAGATCGTGGATAGTCGAAGAGGTTGTGGGGATTTTTTGAGAGATCTAGACGGTTGGAAAAGAACCGCCTAAAATGGAAGGTGGGGATTGAAAAAGTTGGTAGCCGAAAGGTCACATCATCCGGCTTTTAAGGCGCGTGAGATAAGAAACTGAAAAAGCAAAACTGACTTGTACAATACGCATTAAATGCTCCCTTTATCAAAATCTTTTCAAAATAGTGTAAAAAGATTTAATTTCCCAGAAAGTACTCATTAACAAGTTTTGACAAGTGGTTTATATTTAAAAACTAAGAAGCATTCAGTTTTGAAAAAATAACGTAAGTTGAAACATTGACCTCCACTGAAGTTGAACCTCTTCTGAGAGTTGAAGCTCGCCTGGGATAATTGACTCTACTGAGGTTGATCCTCCTCTGAGGTTGAACCTCTACTGAGATGAACTTACCTCTACTGAGATTTTGAGAAGATTTTTCTCTTTACTCCCCTTGATCTAGAAGTCCAAGTTCTACTGACAGTTCTTGAAACCTTGCTTCAGCCAAGGGTTTAGTGTAAATATCTGCCTTTTGTTTGTCAGTATGGATCTTGAGCATTTTGATATCCTTCTTTTCCACATGATCTCTAATGAAATGATACCTTATATCCACGTGTTTGCATCTTGTGTGGAGAACTGTATTTTCTGAAATAACAATTGCATTATTATTGTCACAGAAAATAGGAACTTCATTACCAAAGATGTTGTAATCTCTCAGTTGTTTCCTTAGCCAGAGAATTTGAGCACAACAACTTCCAGCTGCCATATATTCAGCTTCAGTAGTGCTTGTGGCTACTGAGTTTTATTTCTTGGAAAACCAAGAGATCAGCTTACTTCCCAAGAATTAACAAGTGCCTGAGGTTGATTTCCTATCAATTCTGCAACCTCCATAGTCAGCATCTGAGTATCATGTGAGTTCTAGATTGTCATCTGAGGGATATCATAATCCCACATTGATTAGTGTGAAAATTGCTTGAAATTCGTGCATTTAATTCGTCTAATTTTATAGAGTTTCGTGCAATTATTTGCATTAATTTGACCATTTTGTACTTAATTGTCGAGAAAGGTATTCTGCTATTTTTGCAGGAAAATGTGATATTTTTAGAAGTAAATACGAGTCTTTAATTTACCAAGGTCGAGCGAAGAGAAAAGATGAGAAAGGAGCAAGAGATTTAAGGCCCAAATTGAAGCCTATATATTTTCGGCCCAATTACAATTATTTTGGAAAGGGAAGGAGGCCCATTAGATGAAATTGATTTAAGGCCCATTTGGAATTTAATTGAATGAGGGAGAGACCCATTAGCAGCTCACGTGAATTAAAATGAAGAAAGAAAGCAGCTGGGCCCTACTGCTACTTTTAGCTAAGGAAGAAAAGAAAAAAAGCCACGCGGGTCCCACTTATGCTAAAGAAGGAAACCCACTTCTACAATTTCAGCCATGCTTTTCCAACCTCTATTCGTAGAGAGAGAACCATGCCTCGCCGGAAATTCGTGGAGGAAGATGAAGAGAAGCTCACGTCTGAAAAGCTCGTTGCTCGTCGCCGGGAAGCTTCTCACGTCGGAATTACAGATGCCACGCCGCCAAAGCCTGAGATGGGATTCGACGCCAGAAAATCAAAGCTCCGTGGCCGGAAATCGAAGCCTATCGTTGCCGGAAAATTATGCAACATGTTTACAAAAGTAGTAGCTGAAAGTTCTGGGGTCCACCTCATTTGGCCGTCCAACATATGCCATTTTGCAGCTGAGAGATAAAGTTGTTGCGGGCCCCACGGAAAAGTGAAAGTCCAAGAAATGGATTCAGCAATTTTTTTCTCATTAACAAAAGCGTGTTTCCACTTGATCCACTCGAGCGTGCAAAGGAGCTCGACCAAATTAGCCAAGTCGTGCAAGCCAAGAATTGAGCAGCTTCGCACTTTTATCAAAGCATCACGCTCGTGCACTGTAGCACGACCATGCCTGGTCGTGCAAGGTCCGATTTTTGCCCCATTTTCGTATTTTCAACCCATTTTTCGACCCACTCGTCTCAAATCCTCACCTACACTATAAATACCCTCATTTCTCAGATTTTTAAGGAATGCAAGACACCACCATACATCCCCTTAGGGGACAAACACCCCACACACCATTTTAGTTAGATTTCACCTTCAATCTTAGATTTTAATTCTCTTTCAATTATTAGAGTAATTTAGCTAGCATTTGAAGAACAAATTTCATTTTCAAGTTGTAATCACTCTATCTAGGTGACTTCTATCCTTTATCTTTCAATTAATTAGCATAATTTTGTCATTTATGGTCTATTGCAATTTTATTATGATGATTTCCATGAGTTTATTGCTTTATTTAGTTTGTTTATACTTGAGTTTTGTTAGATTAGCCATGGGCTAATCCCCTAACGCTTTGAGTGTTGAATCAATGTATGAAATTAGTGTGTTGATGGATTTATAGCTTTGATTATGTCTATTTCTTGATGTGATTGTTTTTAATGATGAGCTTTGTATGTCTCAATTAATTAGTTGATTTTATTAGCTTATGTATTTAATTTTGTGTATTGCAATGAGAGTTGGGTATGCATGATTGGTATTTAGGTGAAAGCTTTGACTAATTAATTTGAGTTAAATAGTAATCGGTTTACCCGAGAGGGGGTCGGTTGCTAGATCCCCCATCATTAGACATTAGGTATCTTAATTTGAATATTCGGGTACTTAGTGAAGGGGGAATTCTAGAGATACATCGCGAGTTTTTAGATATTCACGATCTTAGGAGCTTATGGGGCATAATTAGGAGTTGCTAGTTAGTCCATGTTGTTCACCTAGGCCTCAAAAGGGATTGGTCTACACACTTTCGTGATCGCTCTTAGCAAACATCTAGAAAAAGGCAATGATAGGTTGTGAATTTGTCACACACACTTGTGGATTATATTGTGAAGACACTCGAAGCATTTCTCTCTTGCACTTTCTTAATTGAAAATTAGTTTAATTGTTTAATTGCATTCTAGATTTAATTTTTGCATTAGTTTAATTTTTAAATGCCAACTTGCTCGTCACCATAGTACCATGCCGACGCACAACTTTGGGGCTCCACTGCATTCCTAAATCCTTTGGGTTCGATAACTACTTGGTCCAAGTCTACTTTCACTACTACGACGATCCCGTACTCTTGCGGGGGAGTAGGAAAATATTTTTTGAAAAACTCCGACCAAGTCACATATTCATAGTCCCCTTTAGATATTTGAGAATTCTCTTAGCAGCTTCCAGATGACTTTTCTTGGGATTTTCTTGATATCTAGCACATATTCCAACAACAAATGTGATATCAGGCCTGCTTGCTGTGAGATACAGTAGAGATCCAATGATTGCTCTGTAGTGAGTCTGGTCTACTGATTCACCATCTTCATCAGGTTCCATCTTGGTGTTGGTGTTGAGTGGAACTCTTGCAACCTTGCTGGTCTGACATCCAAATTTGTTGATCAGCTCCCTTGTATATTTGGCTTGGTTGATGAAGATTTCTTCAGTGGACTGTTTGACTTGAAGTCCAAGGAAGAAGTTCATTTCTCCCATCATTGACATCTCAAACTTTTCTTTCATCAGTTGAGAGAACTTTTCACAGAAGACTTGGTTTGGAGAACCAAAGATGATATCATCCACATAGATTTGTACTAATAGGGTGTCCTCTCCTTTTGTGATCCTGAATAGAGTTCTATCTACTCTTCCTTTGATAAAGCCATGATCCAAAAGGAACTGAGACAACAAGGATCTCAACACTCTTGACCATCATCATCTTCTATCTGATTTGAAAGCCTACGAGTAGGACCTACAAGAAGAAGATCAATCAGAGGAGATTACTTCTTCTGGTCAGAAAGAAGTTGCTTTCTCTTCAACTATCAAGACTGAAGAAAAAGGAAAGGAGTCTACTGCAGATGACATGAGCATAAAGGAGCAGGTAGCACTTCTAACTAGAAAAATTGATAAAATGAGCTCCAAGTATGGCAGTTACAAAAGACACTGGAAGGAATCTACCAGAGACAGGAAGAGTTCCTTCAAGTCTGCAGATAAAGAGAAGTCATCTGGAGACTCAAGGGAGACCAGATTCAAGTCACCAGAAAAGAGGAGAGATGGCAGTTCTGGCAGACCAGACTACCAGAGGAGAGAGAGTAGTCCAGCCAGACCAGAGTACAACCCCAGGAGGAGAGATCCTAGTCCCAGTCCCAGAGGAGACAACACCTGTTACATTTGCAACAAGCCAGACCACTGCAGCTATGATTGTCCTCAACTCACTAGTAGAGAAAGAGAAGAGAAAAGACTCAAGAGATATAGGAGATATGTAGACAAGAGAGCATTACTGGCAGAAGTAGAGGAAGGGCAGACATCACTGAGGTACAAGAATCTACCTTATGTTTATCTAATTCCAAATATACTGAATCCTCTCACTCATCTGGTGCTTACCAGAGAGTCTGATATGCAGCAAATGCTATCAGATCTCCAGAATTGTGTACATCTTTGCCAGAAACTTGAGAAGAAGAATGGTAGGCTCAGAGCAGAAGTTCAATCTTTATCTCATGAGCAGAAATCCACCAGAGAACTCATGAAAGATCATTCCAAAGAAGTCTCTGAACTTCAGGATAAGATCACAGAAAGAGATACTCTGGTAGATCAACTCATAAGAGAAAATGACTCTAAGGAGGATGAGTTAAATGAACTTAGAGTCAAATACCAATCTCTTATCAAAGGAAAGCAAGTTGTGGATACTATTGAGGAAGTACCTATGCCCAGAGAAGCTCCAAAGATACCAACTGTTGTATCTATTATATCAGAGTCTTCTCAGCGCATTAATGATAAGAGTGGTTTAGGATATTCTGGAATTACCACTAGATCTCATAAATATCATTATAACAAAAACAAGTCTGTAAGATCTGGTGAATTGGTAGAAATCTGGGATGAAAAAGACCCTAATGGTAATGGTTACAAAGTAGTTCACAAACCTGGTTGGAAAAGGAACTTCTCTGCTAATCATATAGAATGTAGTTCAGAAGAGTTAACTGTACAGGAAGAGAAAATCTTAGAGACTAAACTTCAAAATGGGGAACCAAAGACCATTGACGGTTCTGTTCACATTAAACCTAAAAAAGTAAGACCTAATCAGATTGGAGGACCTCAGAGGAATCCTCAAAGAGTGGAACCTAAGCAGATTAGGGGACCTCAGAGGAGATACTCAAGAAGGGGGAATTCCAATCAGAATAGGAATTCTCAGAGAAGGAACTATGGACAACATAACTATCATCAAAACTAGGGACCCCAAAGAAGGTTTTCTCATAGGAATCAATTCCAGAACAGATACACTCAGAGGAACTACAATCACCAGAAAAGGTCTAGCTTTCATCAGAACCAGAGACCCATCTATAGAAAACCAATTGATCTGGGTAGTTATGACACCAGAGATGGTTCTTCTCGGATGTACCCTTACAACCAGACTTTTAAGACCATGTCTTTGAGGCAGGCCATTCCAAAGGCCAGATTTGAGGTGAGATACACCAAACCAGTGTATAGGAAAGATGTTCTTATCAGACCAGCAACTCAATTTGTCATTATCAAAGGACATGTACTGGTAGATAGATGTGGAAGAAAGATAAAATCTCCTCATCCAGAAAGGGATGATCTTTATCTATGGATTCCTACAAAACCTGCAACTAACCAATCAGGACCCAGCACTAGTAGGAGACCTAATTGATTTCTCTGCAGGAGGACAAGAGCCCATTGGAGAAAGGACATTCAAGCAACCGTGTCTGGTACATTGATAGTGGATGTTCCAAGAACATGACTTTTGAGAAAGATCATCTCCAGGATTTCAAACCACTGAATGGGCCAAGAGTACTGTTTGGAGACAACAACTTTGGAGTCACCAGAGGAGTTGGAAAATTGATCATCAATGACGTATCTGTAGATGAAGTCTACTATGTTGAAGGAATCAAGCATAATCTGTTTTTTTATCCCAATTTTGTGATAAGGGATACTCAGTGAAGTTCTCTAGTGATTCATGCACTGTCTTTTCTTCTGATTATAATGATATCTTGCTTATTGGCTTGAGGAAAGATAATATTTATCTTGCAGATTTCAACAGTTGTCCCAGAAATACTTGTCTGGTTGCAAAGGGGTCTGCAGAGAACAACTGGCTTTGGCATAAGAGGTTGAGTCACCTGAATTTCAAAGCACTCAACAAGATTGCCAGAAAGGGTCTAGTTCGAGGTCTTCCTAATGAAGTGTTTAAGAAGGATCAGGTTTGTGGCTCCTGCCAGAAGGGTAAACAATCCAAGACTTCCTTCAAGGATGTCCAGAGCACAACCACAACCAGAGTACTTCAACTACTTCACATGGACCTATTTGGACCTGTTTCACCTCTAATTTTCAGTGGGAGGAAGTACACCTTGGTGATAGTAGATAACTTTTCAAGATACACTTGGGTAGTGTTCTTGTTTAAGAAAAATGAAACTATCACTAAGCTGCCAGAGTTCTTCAAGCAGATTCAGAATGAGCAGAACCAGAGCATAGTGAGGATCAGAAGTGACAAAGGGACAGAGTTTTTGAATTCACACATTGCAGAGTACTGTAAGGAAAATAAAAAATTTCATGAGACATCTGCTGCCAGAACACCCCAACAGAATGGAGTAGCAGAAAGGATAAACAGAACCCTTAAAGAAGCTGCCAGAACTCTTCTAGCAGAATACAACACACCCCAGAGATTTTGGGCAGAAGCTATCAACACAGCTTGTTTCACCCAGAATAAATGCCTCATTGCCCAGAGGCATAGTAAGACACCATATGAGGTATGGAAAGGTAAAACCCCATCTGTTTCATTCTTTCATTTTTTTGGATGCAAGTGTTTCATCCATGACAATGGGAAGTCCAAGTTAAAGACCTTTGATGCTAAACTGGCAGGTGGAATATTTTTAGGATATTCCAGCACCAGTAAGACATACAGAGTCTTTAATAGGAGTTCTCTTTGTATGGAAGAAACACCTCATGTTGTTTTTTATGAATCTACTCTTGAGTGCAAGGTGGACTTAAGGAATCAGTCTCCAGAAGAGACACAGAATCAGACTACTCCCAGAGTTATCAAAGTTAATCCACCTATTCTTGATTCAGAGTCAGATTCAGATTCAGATGGTGAACCATCTTCAGGTTCTCTGGAGCAGAAGCCTCCACAAGGTGCAGAACCAGAAGAGGTTGGAACTCCTGTAGGGGGAAGCTCTGCTGCAGTTGGTGATAATCACCAAGGCACTGCAGTAGATGGTCAATCAGGCAAGGCCACGGGAAGGAAAACTGTTGGTCCCACTAGATAGATTAATTGCGGAAGCTTTGAGCTTTAAAACAAAGTCTTTTAACAAAATCTTTTTATAAGAGCACTTAAGATAAAGCAATATAAATTTGAAAGTAGTAAACAGGACAAGATATATAGTGGTTCGGATATAACAATCCTACGTCCACTCTCCCTTTTTCAAAGGGGCCTTACTACCAACCAACCAACTTACGTACTGGAATTGAGAAGTACCAATTCCTTCTTTCAACAGCCTTTAGATCTAACTTCGATCTAAAGCTTTACGAACTTTAACCTTGTCTTAACAGATGAACAGGTTGAGTATCCAACAACTCCTTAATGAGTATATAAGATTATGAACAATGTAAGAGTGCTTTAAGCGTGATAAAATTAAGTCTTGAATATGACTTTGTGCGCGTGTAAATTCTCTAGAGCATTTCTTCAAAGCTGCACTCTTGTATTTATAGAGATGATTAGGGTTTAGCCGTTGGAGAGCTAATCTAATCAGATCTCTAATTAAGGAAGCTTCAATCAATCAATTCCCTAATTGATTGATTGGGTTGGTGAGATCCTTGGATTGATTATCTTCAAAACTTTCCAATCCGATCATGTTTGACTTGATTTGAATCACCAACAGTCAATTGCTTCCAATGCCCAACTCTGATTCTCTCCAGAGAAGGCAGGACCAGACACCAGATGACCTCGGTGTCCTCTGGTCCAGAGCCAGTTAAGAACCAGAATACTTAGTAGAATCTAGAGATGAATCTGAGCATCTTTTGGTTCACCAGACTCATCTGATCTGGACTCGACTGGTCTGGGGAAGGTCTTCTGCCTCTGGTCGATCTCCTCTGATGAAGTCCTCTGGTGGGGTCTTCTGGTGACTCTTCTGGTGAAGTCTTCTGGTCTGGCAGTTTCCCCTAGACTAAGTCCTAATCTATTTCCTCATCTGGCTAACAGGTCCAGATGGTCCTATTATATCTTCTGGTTTATTTTAACTCATCAAAACTATACAACTTTTATCCTAACAATTTCCCCCTTTTTGATGGAGTTAAAACACAAACCAGAACTGATAAAAAACACTTAAGCAAGAAAACAATAAAAGGATAAGACCTTAGAATAGATCTTATCAGGCAAACAAGAAGACAACAAGAAGTTTTCTTTAAGACAGAGAAGATATGACTTTTCATTAATAATAGAGGACAAAATGATTACAGATTACATTTCAAGAACAAGTCCTATTCTATGCATATCTTCTATTTTCCTTAGGCACCAGAAACCAGTCAAGGAATCTGTCTTGAACAGCCTTGAGCTCAGCAGAAGATGTTGGGGTGAAATTCACCAACACCTTGGTCTTGTATAGCTTCTTCAACTCTGCCCAATCAACCTGGTCCCCAATCATTGGAGTGTTGAGGTAATGAAACTCAGGGGCTGTGACTTCCAAGTTGAATTGGATGGTGGAATCCATCAACTGCTTGTAAAGTCTGCATCATAAGCCTTCATCCAAGAGTGGAAGGTTCTGTTGATAAGCGCATCATCCTCTGGCGGGGGCCTCTGAATGTAGTGTTGGATAAACCACAGTGTCTTAGCTTCTCTCCACCTTTCAATAAGGGGAACAAGCACAGTAGAGTCAAAAGACCCTTCTGTCCTAAGTGACAGAATATCCACCACCTCAACAGGTGCCTTCTTCCTCTGGCTTGATCTACTGGCACCAGGAGTGATACCAGCTTCTCTTGCTTTCTTATTTTGCCTCCTAACATATCTGAGCCTCTGCTCTTCATCTATGTTCTTCTTTACTCTGGCCAATCTCTCCTCTGGAGTTTCTTCTTTAAATCTCTTCTCTGCCTCTTCAACTACCTCCTCCAGAAAGCTCTTCTTGACCCTTCTGATCTTCCGTTTGGCTGGGCCAGGAATGGAGACAGGATCTTGCTCAGAGTCAAGAGACTCCTCCTCTGCTGCAAGCTGCTTGGCCATAGTTAGAGACTTAAGCTCTTCTTTCTTCTTCTTCTGCAACTCAGCTTGAGCCAAAGTATTCTCTAACAGGTCCAGGCGAGCTCCATGGTTGAACAAGGTCTCGTTAGAGCTCTTCGCCAGATCAGTTATGGCCTTCTCTTCCCCCTTTTTAACTTCATCAAGAAGGGGTTGAACCACCTGCCTTATCAGATCATGCAACTCGGTGGAGGAGGAAGAGTGAAGATCACGCAACTTCTTAGCTTCATCAAGATAAGCCTGAGTCTCAGCTACCAGGCGCTCCTGCTTGGCCAACATCTCCTGGAGGGAGTCCTTCAATTTGGCAGTCTCGAGCATTTGAGAAGCCATCTCTACTTTCAGCACAGAGACTGGACGCAGCTGGTCCAAAACATTCTCTTGCAGCTGCTTCTGGCTGTGCATCACATCCATCTTCAAGAAAAGACCATTTACCTTAAATGCAGCCTTAGCAGAGGCAAAGGTAGCCTTGATCTGCTTCAAGAAAATCTTTCTTTCCTGCTTGATCTGATGCTCAATCATGGCAGGGGCCATATGCCGCATGGCCTTGCTAAAACGCCCTATCTGCTGGATCTGTTCATTGAAGAACATCTTCATCTTCTGGAGTACAGCAGAAGTGACATCAAAATCCTCCTCATCTGAATAAAGCTCTTGAGGGAAGGACAAATGAGGGACAAAAGTATAGGAAGGGCCCTCTGGAGAGATCAAAAACTCCCCTCTGGATCAACAGAGTCCTTATCACCACCTTTGCTGCCTCTGGGGATTCAAGCTCTGCAGGATGTTGAATGTTGAGCTTCTTCTTGAGATCAATCTCCCAGGCAGTGAAAGCAGAAGTGGTCATCTCATCCAACAACAAGACCAAATCTTCCACATCCTCCAGCCTGGCCTTACTCCAGACCTTGGCATCCGTCAAATCTGCCAAAAGGGGTAAGTGCTCCAAAAGAATTGGAAAATGCTCTCTTAGCCAGAGCTGAGAACTTACACTCATACTCTGCCTGATGGGACCCATATCAGCATTGTTAAATGTGAAGGGTTTGGGCCCAGAGGCAGAGGAGGATGTGGCTAAGACCTCCGGCTCCAGTGAAGCATCTTCTTCTTTACTATCATCGCTGATGGAAACTGCGGGGGAGGCAGGAGGACCAGAGAACCCCAAAGTCATGGAAGAAGAGGGGTTCTGGTCAGTTTGGGTTGTGGGAGGGATAGGTATTTGGCTTTGTGAAGTGAAGGGGTTTGTGTGAGTGGATGGTTCTGCACTAGAAGAGGTTGAGGGCACCTCTGGTACAGGGTTTGAGTGAGGGGGTGAAGGGTCTGTGGGTAGAGGTATATGAGATGGAGGGGGGAAGGTATTTGAGTGGGTAAGGTTGATGGTGTGTAAATGGGGGTGTTTGGGATGGTCTGCTCTGGTGAAGAAGCTTGCATACCGGAAGCAGAATGGATAGGTTGTGTTTGGGTTTCTGGGGAAGAGGTGGAAGGGGTAATAAGATTAACTGGAGAAAGAGAAGGGTTTACCACAACTGAGTCAACATCAGCTGGAATAGATAACTCTAGGGCAGCAGCATCTCCCATCAATAGAGAAGCCTCCTCTATCGCCAACTCCAGGGCATCTCCCAAGTCAGAGCCAGAGTCTGGATCTTGCAGAATGGCTCTCTTGGCCCTTGGCTTCCTCTTCAGAGGTTCAACCTCCTCTTCCTCTTCTACCTCTTCTTCTAGTGGCTCATCCACCAGAAGGGTTCTCTTAGAGGCCCTCTTAGAAGACATTGGCTTCTTGGCTGAGGCCTTGCTTGCACCTCCTTCATCTGGCCTCGGCCTCTTCTTAGCTGCACCTGCCTTCTTGGTAGCTTCTTCACCATCACCCCTTTGCTTCTTCAAAGCAGCCTTGAGGGGGATCTGGTCATCCTCTGATGAGCCAGAAAACACCACATTGGAAGGAGCAGGAGCTCCATCCTTCTTCTTCAGACTTCTCTTCTTCTGCCCTTTAGCAGGGGATGTCACTGCTTGGATGGGGGGGGCAGGGATGGCATCTTCTCCATCAGAATCAGCATGGCCATGGAGAGGACCATCTTTGGAGAAGATTATCTTGGACTTGTGGAAGCCCTTACACCAGGAGCCCTTCCACACCTTCTCTGGGAAGAGGGAATCCAGAATAAAGGTTAACTTAGTCCCAAGTGAAACATTTGCATTTAAGAAAAACTGCAATTCCCCTGGCATTGTGAGATACTCCTCCTTCTGCACCTTCGCCTTGTTCTTCCTCAACACATCCCAGAAGAACTCTGCCCAGTTGCACTGGACACCATCATAAATTGCCCTCATAACACATAGACGGCCAGTAAAAATGGCATCTGTGCTATGGTTCTCACACATCAGCACCTTCACCACAATATCAAAAAGTACCTTGTACTTTTGCCTCAAATGTTTGTCCAAAAATCTCCTGGTCAAATTCTGGCAAGATGACCTCGCAAACAACTTGAAGGATTCAACAACTTCATCCTCCTTGTACTTTAATGGATCTACACCTTCTGCAGAAATATTCTCGAACAATCTGCAAAAATCGTGCTTGGAGAACACCACATCATCCTGGTCGATCTTGGATGAAATATGGTCGTCGTGGATCTTCATCCGCACCAGAAATTGAGCAGCATATCCATCCAGAGTGCGAAAGGCCTTGGGAATGGTAGAGATCAACTTCTTTATGCCAGATTTCTGCAATAACTCCAGAATGGCCAACGCCGCTGGATTTTTAGTGGTGTAGAAGTCAACCACCATCTCCGTCTTGAGTTTCTTGCAAACGTACTCATGATTGAAATTGCATTTGGGAGCCATTTCTGAAAAAGTAGAGAAGAAAGAGAGAGAACTGTTTTGCAGAGAGTGGTTAGGGTTTTGAAAAGTTTGAATAAGTGAAAAGACAGATGAATTTTTTTTGAGTTTATAAAAGAAAAGACGCATGGCTTTGAAATTAAATGAAGTGTGAACGCGTGTAAAATTAAAATTCAATTCGGGAAATAAAATCAATTTGTCAATTAATTGACATATTGCACTTTAATTAAATCTGACGGCCAGGATTGAAAAGGCAAGATACATATTTAATTATGTGCGTAGGCATGGTCATTGGGACTGGGTTCGAGGGGGTTTTGTGGCAGTCAAGAGAAAAAAAACGAAATGATTGCCTAGGCCCTCTACCCTAGTCTTAAATACACTCTGAATATGAAATGTTTTGGGTGTACTTAGTAATTTGAAAAGTGTATCCCAATGATCAGAGGCCAGAGAAGTAAATACATACCTGTCACCTGATATTGTAACCAGATGATACCTCAAGTAGTCTGATGTTACATCTCATCTGACAAAACTCATCTGGTTCTGGTCAGAGTTTACTCCGGATTTCTCTGGAATCTGACCTGGTACCTCATCTGGGATATACCTCATCTGGTACATACCTCATCTGGAGATGTAACTTCCCTGGTATATCTAACCTGTAGGCATGTTAGTATAACAGAAAGAAAATATAGGTATAATTGAAATAAAGGATACTTCTCTGATGTTCCCCTAAACCAATTATGTCTCTGGATCCAACAATCCTAACTCAAATGCTAACTCTCTGAATCTGGTCTCAGCCAATGGCTTTGTGAGAATATCTGCTCTCTGTTTCTCTGTTGCAATCTTTTCCATCCATATATCTCCCTTCTCAACATGGTCTCTGATAAAATGATGCCTTATATCAACATGTTTGCATTTGGTATGAAGAACTGGATTCTGGGTGATTGCTATTGCACTGTTGCTATCACAAAATATTAGAATATCCTTAGCACTAATCTGGTAGTCCCTAAGCTGCTGACTAATCCAGAGTAGTTGTGAACAACAGCTTCCTGCAGCCATGTACTCTGCCTCTGTAGTTGAAGTACTCTGGTTGTGGTTGTGCTCTGGACATCCTTAAAGGAAGTATTGGGTTGTTTACCCTTCTGGCATGAACCACAAACCTGATCCTTCTTAAATACTTCATTAGGAAGACCTCGAACTAGACCTTTTCTGGCAATCTTGTTCAGTGCTTTGAAGTTAAGATGACTTAATCTCTTGTGCCAAATCCAGCTGTTCTCTGCAGATCCTTTTGCAACCAGACAAGCATTTCTTGGGCAACTACTAAAATCTGCAAGATAAATGTTACCCTTCCTCAAGCCTATAAGCAAGATATCATTAAAATCAAAAGAAAAGACAGTGCATGAATCACTGGAAAACTTCACTGAGTATCCCTTGTCACAGAATTGGGATACTGAAAGCAGATTATACTTGAGTCCTTCAACATAGTAGACTTCATCTACATATACACCATTAAAGGTTAACTTTTCAACGCCTCTGGTGACTCCATAATTGTTGTCACCAAACATCACCCTTGGCCCATTCAGTGGCTTGAAATCCTGGAGATGATCTTTCTGGAATGTCATGTGCTTGGAACATCCACTATCAATGTACCAGACATGGTTGCTTGAAAATCCTTTCTCCAATGGGCTCTTATCCTCCTGCAGGGAAATCAATTAGGTCCCCTACTAGAGCTGGGTCCTGATTGGTTAGTTGCAGGTTTTGTAGGAATCCAAAGATAAAGATCATCCCTTGCTGGATGAGGAGATGTTGGGATATGTTTAGTTTTGATGATTTTCCAAAACAACATGTAATAGGTTTGAAAGCAGTCAGGATAGTATCTTTTAGTTTCAGGTCAGGCTAGGTTGTTTCTCAGTAGAACAGGTTATCAGTGGAGAAAGAACTCAGCTGAGGAGGAACTCAGCTGAGGGGGAACTCTATTGAGGGGGAACTCAGTGAGGGGGAACTCACTGATAGAGCCTGAGGAAGTCAAGATGACATCACAAGGAAAACGACTGAAGCCATGTCAGAAGACCGGAACCTGAAGAGAAGCCTGAAGGAAGTCCCACTGAGTAGAAACCTGACTATTCTAAGCTAAGTCAGTGGACTACTCAGTGAAGAGCATGATCAGGAGGATCAGTGCTGGGCCTAGTAGGACCTGAAGGAGTCAGGCTACTGAGGCTGGGAAGCTTGACAAATAGCCTTATGTCAACTCCCCTGAGTGGACTTCAAGTCTACTGAAGGAAGGTATCCTGAGAGGATTACAAGTCAGCTGAAGACAAGTCGCCTGAAGTCAGGACTTCCCTGAACAAAAGAGCCGTTGGACTCAGTCCACATGGACCAATCAAGACAAGGCAGCAAATCTGACAAAAGCTGACAAGGCCGTACTTCACTGAAGAGGAGAATTTCACTCTAGAGATAGTCTGGATTTGAATGTTACTCTCTCCAACAGTAACATTCAAATCCACACTATAAATACAAACTCAAGCTTCATTTGTAAGCGTGCAAATGTGAAAGCTGGAGGTGTGAGAGTGGTGCAGGTTCAAGAGAGTCATAAGGAGGCACCATCTCCATCAAGAACACTGACCCTGAGGTCTTAATAGTCATATTTGAGTGTTCCAGTTTGTATACTCGAGCCCATCATATACATCCTAAGCTTAGAGAGGTTTTCCCAACCTTAGCTTTAAGGCTAACACATTGTAAGGGAAAACCTCACCTAGTTGGAGAAGAACCAAACCAAACTAAACCCTTTCCAGGATAGTGTTAGGTGTTGAAGTGAGGTGAGGAGAGGCAGTCCCTGAGTGAAGAGGGATGTAAGGCCAGTTCGAGAGGCAGCCCAGGGAGTGGCGTGAGTCCAGTGTACCCGTGCACCTTGGCACGTTAAAAACAAGAATCCCAGTAGTGGATTTCCTGTTAAATCAGGCAGTGGATGTAAGAGTATTGAGACTCTGAACCACTTTACATTGTTTTGCTCTTTATTGCTTTACTGACTTGCTTAAGCACTGCACTGACCACTCGTTCACAAAGCATTTCAGTGCACTACAGTGTTAAAACAAAATTTTTCTCCTAAATTCCCATTTTGCCCTTCGAAAAACGGGACCAACAATTGGTATCAGAGCGGGTTGTTCACATGACCACTGATCTAGTTTTGTTAAGAAAAATGGTTAACTGAACAGATCTTAAATGTTTTAAAACTATGGGAATTTCTGCATTTTTCAAACTATTACCTGTACTCTGACATTATTCTTGTAATAGAAAATCATTTGGTTAGAAGTTTTGAAATCATCAAAAAGGGGGAAATTGTTGGGATATGTTTAGTTTTGATGATTTTCCAAAACAACATGTAATAGGTTTGAAAGCAGTCAGGATAGTATCTTTTAGTTTCAGGTCAGGCTAGGTTGTTTCTCAATAGAACAGGTTATCAGTGGAGGAAGAACTCAGCTGAGGGGGAACTCTATTGAGGGGGAACTCAGTGAGGGGGAACTCACTGATAGAGCCTGAGGAAGTCAAGATGACATCACAAGGAAAACGACTGAAGCCATGTCAGAAGACCGGAACCTGAAGAGAATCCTGAAGGAAGTCCCACTGAGTAGAAACCTGACTATTCTAAGCTAAGTCAGTGGACTACTCAGTGAAGAGAATGATCAGGAGGATCAGTGCTGGGCCTAGTAGGACCTGAAGGAGTCAGGCTACTGAGGCTGGGAAGCTTGACAAATAGCCTTATGTCAACTCCCCTGAGTGGACTTCAAGTCTACTGAAGGAAGGTATCCTGAGAGGATTACAAGTCAGCTGAAGACAAGTCGCCTGAATTTCAGTGCACTACAGTGTTAAAAAAAAATTCACAAAGCATTTCAGTGCACTACAGTGTTAAAAAAAAAAATTCTCCTAAATTCCCATTTTGCCCTTCGAAAAACGGGACCAACAGGAGATCTTATCTTCTTTCCAAATCTGTCTACCAGTACATGTCCTCTGACAATTACATATTGTGCTACTGGTCTGATAAGAACACATTTCCTATACACAGGTCTGGTGTATCTAACCTCAAATCTGGCCCTGGAATGGCCTGCTTCAAAGACATGGTCTTAAAAGTCTGGTTATAAGGATATATCCTAGAAGATCCATCTCTGGTGTCATAACTACCCAGATCAGTTGGTTTTCTATAGATGGGTTTCTGGTTCTGATGAAAACTAGACCTTCTCTGGTGATTATAGTTCTTCTGAGTGTATCTATTCTGGAATTGATTCCTCTGAGTAAATCGTCTCCGGGGTCCCTGATTCTGATGATAGTTATGTTGTTCATAGTTCCTTCTCTGAGAATTCCTATTCGGATTGAAATTCCCTCTTCTTGAGTGTCTCCTCTGAGGTCCCCTAATTTGCTTAGGTTCAACTCTTTGAGGATTCCTCTGGGGTCCTCTCATCTGATTAGGTCTTACTCTTTGAGATTGAATATGAACAAAACCATTAATTGTCATTGGTTCCCCATTTTGACGTTTAGTCTCTAAGATTTTCTCTTCCAGAATAGTTAACTCCTCTAGACTATACTCTACATGATCAGCACAACAATTCCTCTTAGGATTGTGAACTACTCTGTAACCATTACCATTTGGGTTTTCATCCCAGATTTCTAACAATTCACCAGCCCTTACAGACTTGTCTTTATTGCAAAGATATTTATGAGATCTGGTAGTAATTCCAAAATATCCTAAACTACTCTTATCATTAATGCGGTGAGAAGACTCTGATATAATAGATACAATAGATGGTATCTTTGGAGCTTCTCTGGTCATAGGTATCTCCTCAACAGTATCCACAACTTGCTTTCCCTTGATAAGAGATTGGTATTTGGCTCTCAGTTCATTGAAGTCATCTTCCTGAGAGTTCTTTTCTTTCATGAGCTGATCCACCAGAGTATCTCTTTCTGTGATCTTATCCTGAAGTTTAGAGACTTCTTTGGAATGATCTTTCATGAGTTCTCTGGTGGACTTCTGCTCATGAGATAAAGATTGAACTTCTGCTCTGAGCCTACCATTTTGTTTCTCAAGTTTTTGACAAAGTTGAACACAATTTTGGAGATCTGATAACATTTGTTGCATATCAAACTCTCTGGAGTTACCAGATGAATACGAGGATTCAGTATATTTGGAATTTGATAAGCATAGGGTAGAGTCATTTACCTCAGTGATGTCTGCCATGAGATATACATCATCATCAGATCCAAAATCAGAAGAAGAAGAACTGGAACTAGTAACCTCCTCCTCTGTTTCTGCCAGTAGTGCTCTCTTGTCTGCATATCTCCTATCTCTCTTGACTCTTTTCTCTTCTCTTTCTCTAGGAGTAAGTTGAGGACAATCATAGCTGTAGTGGCCTTGCTTGTTGCAAGTGTAGCATGTGTTGTCTCCTCTGGGACTAGGACTTGGATCTCTCCTCCTCTGGTTGTATTCAGATCTGGCTGGACTGCTCTCTCTTCTCTGGTAATCAGGTCTGCCAGAAATGCTATCTCTCTTCTGATAATCTGATCTGCCAGAGGTGTCATCTCTCCTCCTCTCTGGAGTTCTGAATCTGGTCTTCCTTGAGTCTCCAGATGTCTTTTCCTTATCTGCAGGTTTGAAGGAAATCTTTATGTCTCTGGTAGATTCTTTCCAGTGCTTTTTGTACCTGCCATACTTAGAACTCATTTTATCAAGTTTACAGGTTAGGAGTGCTACCTGCTCCTTGAGACTTATGTCATCTGCAGCAGACTCCTTGGGCTTTTCATCAGACTTGATAGTTGAGGAGAAAGCAACTCCTTTCTAACCAGAAGAGGAAACCTCTTCTGTTTGATCCTCCTCTTGAAGATCATATTCATACGCCTTGAGATCAGACAACAGAAGATGATGATCCAGAGTATTGAGATCCTTGTTGTCTTTTATGACGGTGACTTTTATTCTCCACCTGCTGGTTAGTGATCTTAAAATTTTGCTATTGATTTCTTTTTCAGAATAGGTCTTACCTAAGGCACTGGCCTTGTTGAGGAGATTGGTAAGACGCATATCCAGCTGGTCAATTGTCTCATCTGGTTTCATCTTGAAAGTGTCAAATGAGTGTTGAACCGCCTGGAGCTTGTTGTCCTTGATCTTCTCTGTTCCCTCACAGAGCAGAGCCAACTTGTCCCACATCTCCTTGGCCATGACACATGTTCTGACCTTTTCGATCACTTCCTTGGTGAGAGTGTTTATGATTTCTGTTCTCGCCACCTGATCTAGATTGTATAACTTCCTCTCATCATTGTTGAGCTCATCCCTTTTCTTTAAGATCTTTTGCCTGGGGACTCTGTCCTCAGCATTTTTCTGTGCAGTTTCACTTGTTTCTTCTCTGGACTCTGACCTGCCATCATCAATGGGAGTCCAGTAAAATTGAATTGGGCCACTCTCTACCACATCTAACATGCGGTGGTGGATAGCTCCAAGATGATTACTCATTATGAAGCTCTAGTGGCTATAATCCTCGAAAGAGAATTCAGGCAACTTACGGCTCTTGTAACAAGATTTTGAAGACATTTTCCAAAGAATTTTAAAGAGAATATAGCAAGAATAACAAAGAGCAATGGATTTGCCCGGTGACCACCAAAAGCTTTTCAAAGCAGTGGTCTTGGACACACTGCTCTGATACCACTTGTTGGTCACACTAGATAGATTAATTGCGGAAGCTTTGAGCTTTAAAACAAAGTCTTTTAACAAAATATTTTTATAAGAGCACTTAAGATAAAGCAATATAAATTTGAAAGTAGTAAACGGGACAAGATATATAGTGGTTCGGATATAACAATCCTACGTCCACTCTCCCTTTTTCAAAGGGGCCTTACTACCAACCAACCAACTTATGTACTGGAATTGAGAAGTACCAGTTCCTTCTTACAACAACCTTTAGATCTAACTTCGATCTAAAGCTTTACGAACTTCAACCTTGTCTTAACAGATGAACATGTTGAGTATCCAACAACTCCTTAATGAGTATATAAGATTATGAACAATGTAAGAGTGCTTTAAGCGTGATAAAATTAAGTCTTGAATATGACTTTGTGCGCGTGTAAATTCTCTATAGCATTTCTTCAAAGCTGTACTCTTGTATTTATAGATATGATTAGGGTTTAGCCGTTGGAGAGCTAATCTAGTCAGATCTCTAATTAAGGAAGCTTCAATCAATCAATTCCCTAATTGATTGATTGGGTTGGTGAGATCCTTGGATTGATTATCTTCAAAACTTTCCAATCCGATCATGTTTGACTTGATTTGAATCACCAACGGTCAATTGCTTCCAATGCACAACTCTGATTCTCTCCAGAGAAGGCAGGACCAGACACCAGATGACCTCGGCGTCCTCTAGTCCAGAGCCGGTTAAGAACCAGAATACTCAGTAGAATCTAGAGATGAATCTGAGCATCTTTTGGTTCACCAGACTCATCTGATCTGGACTCGTCTGGTCTGGAGAAGGTCTTCTGCCTCTGGTCGATCTCCTCTGATGAAGTCCTCTGGTGGGGTCTTCTGGTGACTCTTCTGGTGAAGTCTTCTGGTCTGGAAGTTTTCCCTAGACTAAGTCCTAATCTATTTCCTCATCTGGCTAACAGGTCCAGATGGTCCTATTACATCTTCTGGTTTGTTTTAACTCAACAAAACTATACAACTTTTATCCTAACAAAAACCCTGGTTGATCACCCAATGAGTTAATTATAGGAGATCCAACTAAGGGTGTCCAGACTAGGAGAACTCTTAACTTAGATTCCTTGTTCAGTTGCTATGTGTCCTTGATTGAGCCCAAGAATATCAAGGAAGCACTGAAAGATTCAAATTGGATTGTTGCAATGCAGGAGGAGTTGAATCAATTCACCAGACAAGATGTTTGGGAGCTGGTAGACAGACCAAGACATCAAAAGGTGATAGAGAGTAAGTGGGTTTTCAAGAACAAGAAAGATGAGAATGATGTCATTACTAGAAACAAGGCAAGGCTAGTGGCTTAGGGTTATTCTCAGTCTGAAGGAATAGACTATGATGAGACATTTGCTCCTGTTGCTAGACTAGAAGCCATCAGATTGTTTCTAGCATATGCAGCTCACATGAAGTTCAAAGTATACCAGATGGATGTGAAATCTTCCTTTCTTAATGGGATTCTCATTGAGGAAGTGTATGTGGAACAACCTCCTGGTTTTGAACAAGGTGACAAGGTGTATAAGCTTAAGAAGGCTCTCTATGGGCTTAAGCAGGCACCTAGAGCATGGTATGACACTCTATCTCAATTTCTTCTGGACAATGGTTTTACTAAAGGTAAGATTGATAGGACCTTGTTTAGGAAAGAAGAAGGAAATGACATCCTTCTGGTCCAGATATGTTGATAACATTATATTTGGATCTCCTAATAAGAAGCTGTGTGAGAAGTTTGGAGATCTCATGCAGAGCCAGTTTGAAATGTCCGTGATGGGTGAGATGAATTATTTCTTAGGTTTACAGGTAAAACAGACAGAGAGGGGAATTTTCATCAATCAAGTTAAGTACATCAGAAATATGTTAGAGAAATTTGGAGTAGGATCTAGCAAAGCTGCCAAGATTCCTATGATGACAAATTGCAACATGGATCCAGATGAGTCTGGAGAGATTGTGGATCAGACTCAGTATAGGGCACTTTTTGGTTCTCTTCTGTACCTGACTGCAAGCAGACCAGATATCACTTTTGTTGTTGGTGTTTGTGCTAGATTTCAAGCTAATCCTAAGAGGAGTCACCTAGAAGCAGCTAGGAAGATATTAAAATATCTTAAGGGAACATTTAATTTTGGTTTATGGTATCCTGCAGATGACAATATAGAGTTAAGTGGGTATTCGGATTCAAATAATGGTGGGTGCAGAATAGATAGGAAGTCTACAAGTGGAACATGTCAATTTTTAGGGAATAAGTTGGTATCCTAGTTCTCTAAGAAATAGACTTCAGTTGCTACAACAACTACAGAAGCATAATACATGGCCGCAGGTAGTTGTTGTTCACAACTACTCTGGATTAGTCAGCAGCATAGGGACTACCAGATTAGGGCTAAGGACATTCCAATATTTTGTGATAGCAACAGTGATATAGCCATCACCTAGAATCCAATTCTTCACACCAGATGCAAACATGTTGATATAAGACACCATTTCATCAGAAACCATGTAGAGAAGTGAGATATAAGGATGGAAAAGATTGCAACAGAGAAGCAGATAGCAGATATTCTCACAAAGCCTTTGGCTGAGACCAGATTCAGAGAGTTAGCCTTTGAGTTAGGATTGTTGGATCCAGAGACAGATTTGTTTTAGGGGGAACACCAGAAGAGTATCCTTGATTTCAATATTTCTCATTTTACTATATATCCTTATCACTAACACTTGTGCAGATAGGATATACCAGAGAAGTTACATCTCCAGATAAGCTATGAACCTGAAAACCTAATTCATGCCTTGGTTCCATACAAGATAAGGTTCACCAGATGATATGTAACATCAGAATCATTGTGGTATCATCTAGTTACGATACCAGATGGCAGGTAAGGATTTACTTTTCTGCCTCTGATCATTGGGACACACCTTTTAAATTACTAAATACACCCAAAATGTTTCATATTCAGAGTGTATTTAGAACTAGGGTCATGGGCCTAGGCCATCATTTCGCCTTTTCTCTTGACTGCCACAAACCCCCTCGAACCCAGTCCCAATGACCATGCCACGCACACAATTAAATATGTAACCTGCCTAATTCAATCTTGGCCGTCAGATTTAATTAAAGTGCAATATGTCAATCAATTGACAAATTGATTATGTCCCCTAAATTAATTTTAATTTACACGCGTTCACACTTCATTTAATTTAAAATCCACGCGTACATCCCTCTTATAATCTCTAAAAATTCTTATTTTGTCTCTTCACTTGTTCAAAACTTTCAAACCCTAACTTCTCTCTGCACAATCAGTTTTCTCTCTACCTTCCTCTATTTTACAGAAATGGCTCCCAAATGCAACTTCAACCCAGATTTTGTATGCAAGAAGTTGAAGACGGAGATGGCCGTCGATTTCTACTCCACTCACAACCCTGCTGCATTGGAGATTCTGGAGTTACTGCGCAAGTCTGGCGTTGAAGAGTTTATCTCTGCTATTCCCAAAGGTCTTCGCACTTTGGATGGGTATGTTGCACAATTTCTGGTGAGGATGAAGATTCACGATGGACATATTGCTTCCAAGATTGATGGAGAAGAGGTGGTCTTCTCGAAGCATGATTTTTGCAAGCTATTTGGTAATATTTCTTCCACTGGTGTGGATCCACTGAGATATAAGAAGGGTGAAATAGTGCAATCGTTCAAGATCTTCGCCAGATCTTCTTACCGGGCATTGGCGAAGGGATTTCTTGATAAGCATCTTCGTCAAAAGTACAAGGTACTTTTTGATATTGTTGTTAAGGTAATGATGTGTGAGAATCACAGTACAGATGTCATTTTCAATGGTCGTATGTGTGTGATGAGGGCTATTTATGATGGTGTACAATGTCATTGGGCCAAGTTCTTCTGGGATGTCTTGAGGAAGAATAAGGCAAAGGTTTAGAGGGAAGAATGTCCTAGCAAGCCAGGGGAGTTGTAGTTCGTGTTAAATTCAAATGTGTCAGTGGGAACAAAGATGACTCTGATTCTGGACTCCCTACTTCCAGACAAGGTGTGGAAGGCAACCTGGTGCAAGGGTTTCCACAGATCCAAGATTCTGTTTCACAAGGATAGGTCTCTTCATGGTCACTCCGACTCAGATGGTGAAGGAGCCATCCCTGCTCAACCGTTGCAAGTCGTGCCTTCCACTGCTAAAGGGAAGAAGAAGTCTTTGAAGAAGAAGGATGCAGCTCCTGCTTCTTCCAATCTTGTTATTTCTGGCTCATCAGAGGATGACTAGATTCCCCTTACAGCTGCTTTGAAGAAGCAAAAGGGAGGAGGTGAAGAGGCTGTTACTTCACCTAAGATGAAGAAAGCTGGTCCTACTAAGAAGAGGACCAGGTAAGATCAGAGAGGTGTAAGCAAGAAGTCCAGAACTTCGAAGAGGGCAGAGAAGAAGAAATCACTCCTGGTGGATGAGCCATCAGAGGAAGAATAAGAGGAGGAAGTTCCCTTGAAGAGGAAGCCAAGAGCCAAGAGGGCTATTCTTCAAGAAGATCCAGATTCCAGCTCAAATCTGGGAGATGCTCTGGAGCAGGCCATTGAAGAGGCTTCACAATTGATGGAGGATGTTGTGTCTTCTCCTACTGCACCAGAGACAGCCTCTGCACCAGAGGTACCCTCTACCTCTTCTGGTGCAGAACAACCTAGTCAAACAAACCCCTCTACCTCTCAAACCCAAACACTTATCCCTCCCCCCACTCAAACTGACCAGAACCCTTCTTCTTCTATAGCCTTGGGGTTCCCTGGTCCTCCTCCCTCTCCCATAAATTCACCTAGTGATGATAGTGAAGATGAGGATGCTTCACTTGAGCCTCCCAACTTAGCCTCATCCTCATCTGCCCCTGGGCCCAGACCTTTCACTTTCAATGACACTGAAATGGGTCCTATCAGGCAGAGTATGAGCGTAAGTGCTCAACTCTTGCTAAGAGAGCAATTCTCCATCTTATTGGAGCACTTACCCCTGTTAGCAGACTTGACGGATGTCAAAGTCTGGATTAAAGCTAGATTAGAAGATGTAGAAGATCTGGTCATGCTGCTGGAAGAGATGACCACGGCTGGTTTCACTGCTTGGGAGATTAACATCAAGAAGAAGCTAAATGTTCAGAATCCAGCTGAGCTTGAATCTCCAGAGTCTGCCAAAGTGGTGGTCCGAACTCTCCTGATCCAGAGAGGGGTCATGATTTCTCCAGAGGGCCCCTCCCACTCCTTTGTCCCCCCCTTCTCTTTTCCTCCAGAGTTATACTCTGATGAAGAGGACTTCGATGTCACCCCTGCTGTGATCCAGAAAATGAAGATGTTCTTCAATGAATAGATCCAGAAGATTGGCAGATTCTCCAAGGCGATGCAGCACATGGCCCCTGCCCTGATAGAGCACCAGATCAAGCAGGAGAGGAAGCGCTTTCTGAAGCAGATCAAGGCCACTTTTGCCTCTGCCAAGGCCTCTTTCAAGGCAAATGACCTCTTCCTAAAGCTGTACATCATTGAAAGCCAGAAGCAGTTGCAACAACATGTTCTAGACCAGCTTCGTCCAGTCTCTGTTCTCAAAGTAGAAATGGCCTCCCAGATGCTTGAGACTGCAAAGATGAAGGACTCCCTCCAGGAGACGTTTCTTAAGCAGGAGCACCTGGTGGCTGAGGCACAGGCATATGTTGAAGAAGCTAAGAAGCTGAGTGATCTTCACTCTCCAACACAGAGTTGTCTGTTCTGATCAGGCAGGTTGTAGAGCCCCTTCTTGAAGAAGGTAAAAAAGGGGAAGAGAAGGCCAGAACTGAACTGGAAAAGAGCACGAATGATACCCTCTTCAACCACTCTGGTCGCCTGGACCTGTTGGAGAATACCTTGGCTCAGGCTGAGTTGCACAAGAAGAAGAAGGAAGAGTTGAAATCTCTGGCAATGGCCAAGCAACTATCTGCTGAACAAGAAGTTGTTGATGCTGAGCAGGACCCTGTCTACATCTCTGGTCCTGCCAAGAGAAAGATGAGGAAAGTCAAGAAAAACTTCTTAGAGGAAGTTGTTGAAGAAGCAAAGAAGAGGTTCAAGGAGGAAACTGAAGAAGAGAGATATGTCAGAATCGGGAAGAACATAGATGAAGAGCAGAGACTCAGATATGTTTGAAGGCAGAACAAGAAGGCAAGAGAAGCAGGTCTCCCTCCTCCAAGTGCTAGTGGAAGTTCAAGCCAGAGGAAGAAGTCAGCTATGGAAGTTATGTATATCCTGCCTCTGAGGACAGAAGGGTCATTTGACTCTACTGTGCCTGTTCCTCTCATTGAAAGGTGAAAATAAGCCAAAACTATCTGGTTTATCCCGCATTACATTCACAGGCCACCTCCAGAGGATGAACCATTGATCAACAGGACTTTCCACTCTTGGATGAAGGCTTATGATGCAGACTTGTACAAACAACTGATGGACTCTACTATCCAATTCAACCTGGAAGTCACTGCCCCGGAGTTTCACTATCTCAACACTTCCATGGCTGGGAACCAGATTGACTGGGCAGAGTTGTAGAAGTTGTACAAGACCAAGGTGCTTTTGAACTTCACTCCTGCAAACTCAGAGCCGTACAAAATAGATTCCTTGATTGGTTCCTGGTACCCAAGGAAGACAGAAGATATGCTTAGATAGGATCTCTTTATAATCTCATTGTAATCTCTTCTGATTATTATCTTAATGAAATATCCTATCTTTATGTCTTAAGATAACTTCTTGTTGTCTCATTGTTTGCCTGATAAGATCTATTCTAAGGTCTTATATTATTTGTCTTTCATGCTTTTATGTTATTTGTTCAGTACTGGTGTTGTTTTAACTTCATCAAAAAGGGGGAAATTGTTAGGAAAAATATTGTTAGTTTTGATGAGTTAAACAAACCAGAAGATGTAGTAGGACCATCTGGACTTGTTAGCCAGATGAGGAACTAGATTAGGACTTAGTCTAGGGGGAACTGCCAGACCAGAAGACTTCACCAGAAGAGTCACCAGAAGACTTCACTAGAGGACTCCATCAGAGGACTCCACCAGAAGACTTCACCAGAGGACTCCACCAGAAGACTTCATCAGAGATATTCAGACCAGAGGCAGAAGACCTTTGTAACGCCCCGGAATTCAGAAAGTTAACCTTTGAGGTCACAACGTCCTAAACCCTAGTTATCACTTAGCGAACCATAAAAACTGAGCCAGAAAATTTCTTATAAAAGGTAAAACAATAAACATGATTATACAGATGCAGGGGAAGAACTAAACATAATACTTATTTGAGAAAACATCATTTTGTTACTTAATAAAAACCATCATCCCATTACTTAATAAGGAAACATCCCGATGAGTCCTGGGTATAACTCTCGAGGCATTAGTGACAAAAGATTAACAATAGTATTTAAATAACATATTGTCTCCATTTGATAAAAGCAGTTTATTTAATAATAAGTGGGAGTGGGAAGCAATCATCTACGGAAGCTCCCGGACCTCAGCATCATAACCTGAAAATGTTTAGAGAGGGGCGTGAGATAAAATCTCAGCGGGTAACCTGTATGCTGTTATACAGATTGTCAGGAGATCCGAAATTATAATACCTTTAAGTTTTTCACCTTTCAGTTGGTTCATTATAATTCTTAGTCATGTGTATTCATTTTCTTTAACATAAAACTTATAAACACATATTTAGAACAAAGCATTCATATGGCCCAAAGGCCCATCATTCATATTGCTCAAGGCCCATCAATCATATGGCTCAAAGGCCCATCAATCATATGGCTCAAAGGCCCATCAATCTCCTTTCTTATTCATATGGGGGGGCACCGGTGGCATTTCCACCGCGTCCTTGTCCCTAAAAATATTGGGGCACTGGTACTCTTTCAACCACATCCTTATCCCTATTGGGGGGGCACCGGTAATGACTCTACCGCATCCTTGTCCCTAAAAGTTTGGGGGCACTGGTATTCTTTCAACCACATCCCTATCCCTGTTTGGGGGGCACCGATAGCGATTCCACCGCGTCCTTATCCCTTCCGTCCTTATCCCTCCACCAGCTTCCCTTACAACTTTCACATAGTTCACAAATCACATACCACATGCTCACATTGTAATAATTACATACTCGCATTCACATTCATAAGATTGTTATAGTCGTTTACTGATATTCATTACGTTTGTTTCAGAAAACTGACAACAGTCCATATAACATTAACTAGCTATACAGATAGTGTCAACCACCTGGAAAGTTTTAGAGATAAAGCTTAACTTCTTGATTACTTAGAACACGGGAGACCTCCGAGCTTCCGAGCTAACCCCACTTTACCTAACACAGTCCATTCATTTAGTTATCGTTCATTCTTTTAGTTTATTACTCAACTTCGCATCATACTTGGGGCTTTTCGATAATAGGGGAAATATTTATCCTATTAAAACAGTCTTAGGGATTCATTCAAGTTCAAGGAGGGCATTGAAACTTGTTCATTCGGGTAGTAAGTGTTGGTCCCGATACAAGACTGAGGAATACGTGTAGGGGGGGGGGGGATACATGTATACCAATTTTCAAACTTAAAACCTTAGTGAGTCCCCTTTACTCAGAGTGGTAAAGAATTAGGAGCTGATAACACACCTACTGACTACACTTAGTGCGGGTCGGTTGGCTAACTATCAGTTCAAGTTCAGTGCGGAAATGTGTGAGTCCTGATAGTTTAAAGTCTTGTTTAGTTTGCTTTCTGGAAAACCTGATTACTAAATATGAATAGTGATTAGTAGGGCAGTGCTCTTGATGAAGATCATGCTGATTGATTTAGACCTGATAAAACCAAATGCAATGAATGAATAAGGAATATGGCAGGTATGCACAATATCAAAGCAATAAGAACACAGGGAGTTTAACGTGGTTCAAAGACTCAAGCTCCTACGTCCACGGCCTGATTTAACAGGAAATCCACTCAAGGGATTCTTGTTTTGAATGTGTCATGGTGCACCAAGATCAGCTACCTCACTGACCTATACAAACTCCTCCTACTGCCTTACTAAACAACTTACTACCAACAAACCCAACTTAGGGTTTTGGTTTCAGTTTGGATTCCAACTAAGTTGAGACTATCCTTACAAGGCAAAGCTATGCTAAGGATTGGATAATCTCTCTAAGCTTAAGATAATGCTATTTCGCTCTTGGAATACAGATTGACTCTCAGTAACTAAGAAACACTTGGGAAATTTAGATGGTTTCGAGTGCTTCTTCTAAAGACTGAATGCTTTGAGTGCTTGAGAGTTTGAGTAATTTCTGGCTTGGAAATTTTCCGTAACCTTGAATGGGTTCAAGGCCTTCTATATTTATAGATGATTTTAAAAACTATCCGTTGGAGAGATAGCCTTCTAGTCACCTATGTAGAGATCTTCAAACAGACATATCTTCATGCAGCAGCCGTCCTTGCATGGATTAGGTAGTTGCATTAAATGCACATTGAATGCTTGCCTGTTGAATATGCAGTCTGAAGTCAGTCTTCATGTCAGGTTCCGTACATGCGTGTCCTCCCCGGATTGGTCCACGTCATCAGGTTGGTGAGAATGTCAGAACTTATTCCTGGGCTTCAGGCTTGTCTTATTAAGTTCTTTTTGTCTCGAGCACAACGGTCTTGTCCTGACGCTGACATTCTTTTTGCATTGTTTGGCTCTACTCCAAGACTTCCCATAAACTCAGTATCATCCTGTTCCCTTCAGGACTGAGTTAGTAATGACCTCAGGGTCATACTCATCATCACTGACACTTACGCAGTCAACTTAGAAGACTGCCATAAGTTCAGGATGGTATTCTTCATCTTCAGGCTCTGAGTCTGGATTGTCATCAGTAAGTGCTCCTCTTACTGAGTACCTGTGAAATGTAAAATGACTAAGTAAAAATCCTAACGAAGACTAGCCTGATAACAAATGCATAATATATTTTCAGGGGCTTTGGGATCTTAATCAAAACTGACAATGTCCCAACAATTTCCCCATTTTTGATGATGCCAAAACACTGAAAATATCCTCAAAACACTTAGAGGAAGTATAAAATCCTATCTATAAGATAAGTCAATGTCAGAGCAGTTCTTGATAAAATATAGAATTTAAATGCAGCCAAAAAGACAATGAGTTTTTGTCTGTGGGCAAAGTAATAGATTTCATTGAATGATCTGAAAGTGGTTACAATGAATATAATCTATTACAAAAAAGCTGTGAACACCTAGACTAATCTCATTTCAGGTTCAAGTCCATAGCTTGCATAGACTCTTGCCTTCAGCTCGTCAACTCTTCCAGGTTGGTTCACAAATCCTTCAGCCTTTGCAATCTTCAGTACTTCAGTCATAATGGCCTTAGTATCATGCTTTCCAGTTCCAGGGACTAAGGGTGGTGAACAAATCACGAATTCAGGGGCCTTCACTTGGACTTGAGCTGCTTCAGCCTCTTCCAAGATCTTTTGGATCAGCTCAGGATGGTTGTCCATCATGTAGTCAGTGAAGTGGGCATTGATATCTTCAGTGTCGCCCCACTTCTTCACCACGTACCATAATTTCACAAACTCATCCCTTGCGTCAGCCCAGAACTCCTTCAATGCCTCAGAGATGAACTCGTCGACATATGCTTCCCTCTGACCTGATTCTGGCCTTCTGACCTGAAGAATTGTTGAATTTCTGGCCGTTGGCTTTCTTCTGTACTTCCTAGGATCAGGCTTCGTCTTCTTTCTCCTAAGTAAACTGATCACTGCATCGTCAAGTTCTCGCTGTTGCAAGCCAGTCAGATCAGTCAGCTTCTCCACTTTCCTCTCCAAAATGCGCATTTTCTCCTTTTGAGCAATGTCAGCCCTGCGCTCAGCCTCAGTTTTCTCAGAAGGTATCCCCCACACCTCAGCGCATAGCTCCACCACCGTCTCCGCAGAGTAAGTGATGGGATTCTTCCTTGTGTTCATGGGAGGAGACTTCTGAACTGGCTCAGGTTGCTTGGAGACTTGGAGTGCCTTTGAAGGTTCATCAGCCCTTGCCTTCTTTACTGCCCTAGCCTTTAGCCTTGCAGCAATCATCTCATCTTCCTTCTCAGCTGCTGCCAACCTCGCTGACTTCCTCACCCTTAGCACGTTCCCTTCAGGATTGGCTTCAGGATCAGCTTGAATGGTTTCGCCTTGGTTGACTGCCTCAGATGCCTCAAGGCGGGATCTTTTCTTCTTCTTTTCCCCCTTTTTGGCATCATCATTGGCCTACGACGGAAATACGTCAGATCCGCTGTTGATCACGAAGGAGGTTAGGGATTGAACTTCAGTGATTCCCTCCTTCAGCATCTCAACTCCCGTTGCGATTCTAGTACCTGCATAAGACACAGAACTGATAGCAGCTTGTACTTTCTTCTCAAAGACCTCCATGGAGAGCTAGAGTCTTTGTTCAGCCTTCGAAATTCTCTCCTCCATCTTGGCGGATTTATCATCTGCTTGGGTAAGTCTTTTAGCGATTGTCTGTGAAGTCTGAGCAATGCGATCTGACCCCAGCTCCAACTTGGATGCTGAGTCTTGAATGGCCTGAGTGAATAGGGCCCCAGCCTGAGCTGCAAGCTTCTCCACCACCTGATTGAGTTCCTCCTTCCTTTGCTCATCCTTCTCAGTCAGCTGCCTCAAGGTTTGCCTAAGCATTTTCTTTGTCCTTCTCCTCTCGCTCCTTACTAACTTGGCCGTGTCAGTCATTGTCTTCTTCAACAAAATCAGCTCCCTGTTTGGAAGGGTGTTGTAAGCTGACTTCGTCCACCTGATGTGCTTAGCCAGGGTATTGGTTTCTTCTTCTTTCTCAGCGCGTAGCCTCATCACTTCCTCCTGAAGCTCAGCTAGATTTTCAGTGGTTTTCTCCTGCTTGACTTCCACAATACTTGTGAACTTAGCGCGGCCGACCCCAGTTATTATCACATCTTCCTCCTCATCAACAGCCATGTCAGTGGCTGGCTGCTTTCCCTTGGCAGCTCCTGCATCGTCAGTCCCCTTTTCAGGGTGCACTGAAGGCAGTTGTTGAGTGGTCGTGGTCGCCTGCTCAGGCTCAACCATGCCATCTCGAACCTTAGGAACTTGTTCTTCGGAACTGGGAGTCTCCTTAGATGCCTCAATATCTTTCTCCCTTGTCTCAGGGTAGGGAATCCCTTCATCGACAGATGTCTCATCGGCAGCTGAGATGTTCAAAACATCCTCAGCCACTGGTCCACCCTTGACACCAGTGTCTTTTGCACCTTCCCCCTGAGTTTGAGACTCAGGGACCATATCATCAACTTCCCTAGCTGTCTCCTCCACAACTTTCTCCAAAGCTCCACCCTCAGCGTCTTCATCATCCTCTTCCATATCCTCCTCTCCATCTGAGTGGATGTCAGCATTTGTCTTGGACATCATGTCTGCCACTAGCTGCTTCAGGTTATCAAAGTTCAACAATTGAAGCCAGCTAGTCAGTCCAAAGAAGGTACACAACCTTGCTTCCTCAGTCTCCCAATGCTCCCAGCCATGAGCATCCACCAACATATGTTGTTCTTGCATGTTGGATTATTTGAATTCCAGCCATACTTTCAGCTCAACAACATTCGCTAGCAGCTCTTTATACATGTTCAGCCCGGGCCAGAACTTAGCTGCCCACTCCGTGGCATTCCCTCTCAGGGTGTTCTCCAACATACCACCCATCATATGTTCATCCAGCTCCTCCTCCTCCTGCATTTCAAGAAAGTCATCATCTTCAGTTGGCAAGGAGTTGGGACAGTCTTTGGGGTTGGGGTATGAAGGGAAGTCTGCGGGATTGGGAAGGTTTAGTTCAAGAGACTGGTCAGGCTCATGTATAGGTGAGGTTGTGGGCACTGACTCAGTTGGGAAATTTGGCTCTGAAGGCATTTGGGTTGGTTGGGATGTTGGGTCAGGGTTGAAAATGGGTTCAGAGAGGTTTGGTGATTGGGTGGGTTCGATCTCAGGTAAAAAATCTCAGCTGTCTCGATCGTGGTTCTTACTACCTCCAAGCCAGAGGCTCTAGGAGAGCTTGACTCCTCCCTCTCACTGATTTCAGGCAGGCCCTTCGCTGGGGACTTTTTAGGTCCCTTCCTTAGTCATTTCAGCGGCCTCTCCCCTGATCCTTCTCCTTCCTGACGTCATCGTCAGTTCCATCAGCCTCAGATTCAACTCTCTTGGGATCTGACTCAGTCCCTTGCTTGGTGCTCTTCCCTGACAGCACCACCCTTACCTTCCTCTACTGCAGGCTGAGTCTTCTCTCTCTCAGCGGCAAACTCCTCAACCTCCTTACTCCTTTCAAAGAGGTCATCCACTCTCTCAATGAGACTGGTTGCCACCTTCTTGGCCTTCCCAGCTGGCCTTTTAGCCTGACCCTTTGCCTTAGCATTGGGATCAGTCAGCCCTAGCATTGAGTAAGTGTCACTCAGTGAAGTAAACATTATCTTCTTGGAAGAAAGACTGTCTTCCAAGTCAAATGTGTATCCATGGCAGGCATGGGAAATCAGGATGGACAGACGAGTGCCGAATGGCAGGATTGCCCCAACAGAGATGTGTTTCTTATCATCATCCCTCTTCAACTTGTCCATAGTAGCCTGATTGAGCTGGTCTAGGAAGAACTGCTCCCAGTTCGCTTCCACACCATCCACGATGGCTCCCATAATCCTCAGCTTGGGCAGACTCAATTGTTCGTGTGAGCCAGTGGATCCCATAACTACCTTGGACACTATGTCCACAAGAGCTCTGTACTCAGGCTTCAGAGTACTCTTATTCTGACGGGCCTTGAACTCAGACGACCCCGTCTTGGTCCACTTTCCAAGGAGCTCTCCCTCAGCGTTCTCCCTGTAGACCCTTGGATTGATGCCTGATGATGGCAAAGAGAAAACTTCCCTAATTGCTCTCCTGAGGTTGATGTCCACCTCTATCGTGTTGTAGAAGGGCTCGCCGTCATCGTCCTTCTCTCCGGTGGGCTTGAGAGCAGTCACCCTAGGGAACAACTCTCCCTTGCGAATGAACAGGTTGAAGTAGGCTTCAACAATGGCCTTGGGAAGCACAGAAAGTAGGGTGCATCGTGAAATATGTCTCTAGACCTGCTTTGGAAATCCAGTTGAAAACTTGCTTGATTTCCTCCACATTCAAACAGATGCCGTCCATGGAGATGACTTGCTCCATGTGCACAAGTTTGTTGTTTACAAAATCATCGATGTTGTCTGTGGACCAGGTAGAGTCAAGAAACGCCATTGATTTGAGAGTTGAAGGTTTTAGAAACAAAACTTGTGAGTGCTTGAGCAAGAGAAAACTCAGTGTGCAGAAGTGCTTTGTGTTTGCGTAAAAACCTCAAATGGCATTCTTGATTGATTAGACTAAGTCAGTTACTCAGACGTGGGGTTGAGATTAATTCCTGAATTCGAAAGGTTTCAAAATAAAGGGCCAGGATTAATCTCAACATCAATCAAATACCTATGTCAGTCATATTCCGTATAAAACAGACACGTATATGAAAAAGTAACTGAAGCAATAAATGCTCCGCTGCACGTGGGTTTAAATATGAAAAGGCGCGCTTTAAATGAAAACGGAATGCATTAATAAAGATTTTCAGGACGAAGGACTCAGGGAGACACTTGAAATTCACAAGAGTCATGATAGAACTCATACCTGTCAGGGAGACATTGTAGCACCCTGATACCTCGTTGAGTCGAGTCTGACTGAGTTCCCCCTAGACCCTACACTGATTGTTCTCCCGGATCTAAGAGTCCTAACTCCACTGACAGTTCCATAAATCTTGCCTCAGCCAAAGGCTTAGTCAAGATGTCAGCTCTCTGCCTGTCAGTGTGAATTTTCTCCATCCTAATGTCCTTCTTCTCCACATGATCTCAAATGAAGTGATGCCTAATATCCACATGCTTGCACCTTGTGTGAAGCACTGGGTTCTGAGTAATTGCTATAGCACTATTGTTATCACAATAGATTGGAACCTCATTAGCAAATATTTGGTAGTCCCTCAACTGTTGCCTCAACAATAGAATTTGAGCACAACAACTACCTGCAGCCATATACTCAGCCTCAGTTGTGGATGTTGCCACTGAATCCTGCTTCTTGCTGAACCACGAGATCAACTTACTTCCCAAAAACTGACATGTCCCTGAGGTTGATTTCCTATCAATCCTACAACCTCCATAATTTGCATCTGAATAACCTGTCAGTTCAAAGTTGTCATCTGAAGGATACCATGGTCCCATATTGACTGTCCTTTTCAAATACTTAAGTATCCTCTTAGCAGCCTCCAAATGACTTCTCTTGGGATCAGACTGATACCTAGCACATACACCAACTACAAACGTAATGTCAGGCCTACTTGCAGTCAGGTATAACAAAGAACCAATCAGCCCTCGATACTCAGTCTGATTCACTGAAGTCCCTTCAGTGTCAGGATCCATCTTCCAATTTGTGTTCATTGGGATCCTAGCTGGATTGCTGTTCTGAACACCAAACTTATGAATCAAGTCTCTTGTATACTTGGCCTGATTAATGAAGATACCTTGATCAGTCTGCTTAACCTGCAATCCTAAGAAGAAGTTCATCTCTCCCATCATTGACATCTCAAATTTACCAGTCATCAGCTTAGAGAATTTCTCACAGAGCTGATGATTTGGTGATCCAAATATTATGTCATCCACATAAATCTGGACCAAGAGAATGTCATCACCTTCAGTGATCCTGAACAATGTCCTATCCACGGTTCCCTTCTTGAACTCATGGTCAGTGAGGAATTGAGAGAGGGTATCATACCAAGCTCTTGGTGCTTGCTTAAGTCCATAGAGTGCTTTCTTCAAATGGTATACTCTATCTCCAACCTCAAACCCGGGAGGTTGTTCAACATATACCTCTTCATTGAGTATCCCATTCAGGAAAGCACTCTTGACATCCATTTGATACACCTTGAACTTCTTATATGTTGCATATGCAAGGAACAACCTGATAGCTTCCAACCTAGCCACTGGAGTAAAAGTCTCATCATAGTCTATTCCTTCAGATTGACAATACCCTTTTGCAACCAGTCTAACCTTGTTCCTTACTACAACACCATTCTCATCCTTCTTGTTCTTAAAGACCCACTTAGTACCAATTACTCCTTAATGTCTAGGTCTATCAACCAGTTCCCAAACCTGATTCCTTGTGAACTGATTCAACTCCTCTAGCATAGCAATGATCCAGTTCGAGTCAGTGAGAGCTTCTTCAATGTTCTGAGGCTCTTGCTCAGAGAGAAAGCAACAGAACAAGACGCTCTCACCATGGAACCGTCTGGTCCTGACTCCCTCAGTTGGATCACCAATGACTTGGTCAATAGGATGACTTTCTATCCAAGTCCTCTTGCCTGGAGTTGTCCCTGAAGTACCTGCAATGTTAGTGTCGACAGGCTCATAGAATTCAGGAAATTGAACAGAAGGGGATGAACCTGAGTCTATACCAAATGGATTAACAAGCTCAATGTCAGGGACATCGATTCCCCCTTGATGAGGTGACTCAGGAACCGTCTCAGCTGCGACAGCATCTTCATAGATGGTACTTACCTCAGGTTGAGCCTGTTCCTCAGTCTGAGGCTCAACGATCCCTGATGTGCTGGACTTAGGAGTGGCACTTGGTTCATCATCCTGATCATCGTCATCATCCCATCTTGGAATTAGCACAGTTTTGACCTTTGGATCAGGTTGATTCTTTAAGCTCAGCCTTGTCACTCTCCTTGTGACCTCCTCAGTGTCAGGATTCAACACTCTTACCCTAGTCTCATTAGCAGATTCATCAAACACAACATGTGGTAATTCGTCCACAACAAGGGTCCTGCAATTGTAAACCCTGAATGCTTTACTAATTTCAGAATATCCTAAGAATATTCCTTCATCAGATTTGCTATCAAAGGCTTTCAATTGGGTCTTCCCATTGTTGAGGATGAAGCACTTACAACCAAATATATGAAAGTAAGAGATACGGGGTTTCCTCTTATTCCATGTCTCATAAGGGGTTTGTGCATTTTGTTTGTTCAGCATGGATCTGTTCTGAGTGTAGCATGCAGTGTTGATTGCCTCAGCCCAGAATTTCTTGGTCAATCCTGACCCAGCCAGCATGGTCCTAGCAGCTTCCTTCAGTGTCATGTTTCTCCTTTCAGCGACACCATTCTGTTGTGGGGTTCTAGCTGCAGAAGTCTCATGAGCTATACCAAGTTCGTTACAAAAGTCAGAAATATATGAATTTATAAATTCAGTGCCCTTGACAGATCTGATCTTAGTGATGGACTGATTTTTCTCATTGCTGAGTCTCCTGAGCAACTCTGGAAGCTTCACCTGTGTTTCTTTCTTATTTAACAAGAAAATAACCCAAGTATATCTAGAATAATCATCAATAACCACAAGGGTATATTTTCTACCATTCATACTCACAGGTGTTATGGGACCAAATAAATCCATGTGCAAGAGCTGAAGAATCCTGTCAGTGGAATGAGAGGCTTTCTCTTTGAATGAGGCTCTGACCTGCTTCCCTTCCTGACAAGCTTTGCACACATGATCTTTGCTAAAAACTTCATTAGGTAGACCATCAACAAGTGATTGTCTAGAAATCTTGTTAAGAATCTTGAAGTTCAGGTGGCTTAGTCTTTTATGCCATAACCAACTGAGCTCTAAAGAGCTTTTAGCAACAAAACAAGTATTAGGAATAGTGCTGCTCCAATCAGCAAGATAAACATTACCTTTCCTGATACCTGATAGAAGCACTTGTGTTGATTTGTCCTTGACTGAACATATATTCGATGAGAACTCAACACTGAACCCTTTGTTATAGAATTGACTTACTGACAACAGGTTATGCTTCAGTCCTTCCACAAAGGACACATTTTCAACTCTGACTGTACCTATTATCAAGACACCAAAACCTATAGTAACACCTTTTGAGTTATCACCAAAGGTTATCTGTGGACCATCTTTAGCTTGAAATTCTTGGAGAAGACTCTTCATTCCAGTCACATGCCTTGAGCATCCACTGTCTAGGTACCAAACAGCTTTGTTTGAGTCTCCTCTCCTTTTGTTGTGATCCACAGCCGCCTGCAAGCAAATCAGGCTTTAGGTACCCATTGGGTGTTGGGTCCTATAGTGTCAACTGTACCCTTCGGGATCCAGACTTGCTTCACAGCCCTGATTGTCTCAGAGTGGTAAATCTGTCTCCCTGAAACATCAACATACACTACTTTCTTCTTCTTTGCCTGAGAGGAAGATGGTGTATGAGTGCTAGACGTAGGCTTCACAAGAGCCTGAGTTAGTGCCTTTTGGGCTGGCTTCCTGTTCTTCCTATGTCTGGGTGCAGTAGGTCTTGGGCTTTGTTCTTGATAAAGACCCTGTTTTCTGTTCCCCCTAGGCAAGTGAGGGAAAGGAAAATAGTTAAAGGCCTCAGGATGCCAAAACCACGGGGGTGTCATCATGTTTGGCCTTCCCTGTTGGTATTGCCAAGCATGATGGTACCCTCGCTTACCAGTCTGAGGGCTCTTGGCCTGAGTCTTCCTCTGCTTTCGCTGAGACTTTCCCTGGCCTGAGCTCTCAGGGGCCTCCTTAGGTTGCTTTGCTTTTCCCTTGGGTTTTGGCTTAGCTACCTTAGGGGCAACCCTGAATGAGTCAACAGTTTCCTTGCCCTTATCAATTTGACGAGCCTGAAGTACAACCTTAGGTGCACTTTGGCCTGCCTGAACAAAAACTCTCTCAGTGTTGCTCCCTAAAGCAACATGAGACTGATCTTGTGAGGATCTTTTAGGAACATATCCAAGTCCCTTTTTCTCATTCCCAAGTATCTGGCTGCTATTTATTTCCTCTCTAGCCACTGAGGATTTATTCATTGCTGCAACTTTTTTCTTGAAAGAGTCCTCACTCTTTTTCAGGATTTCATATTTGGCAAAGAGGTCATCAAACTTACTCTTAAGTACTTTCAGTTCTTCCTTCCTGACCAACTCTTCCTCAGCCAAATCATTCAGAATCTTCTCTCTTGGGAGACGCTCAGCATTGATCATATCAATTTCCTGAGTTAGTCTCACAATTTGAGCTGACTCTTTCAGATCAGACTGAGTGAGTTGATCATTCAGGTTTTGGACCTCAGTACTCAATTTCTTGTTCTCCTCTACCAAGAAGACATTAGTTTCCTGCAATCTAGAGAAATCAACCATCAATTGATCCAAACAGATCTGAAGGTTCATTTCTCTAACTGACTCTGAGCTTAGCTCAGGATTTTGACCAGTGTAGGAACCACACACAGAGTTAGATGTTACATCAGGTTCCTCCCTTGCCATCAGGCAGACATCATCGTACTCATCATCGAAAAAAAGTTCAGACGGCCTCTCCTCAGGACCATCCGAGTCAGTTGCATCCTCAGCGAGCATGGCTCTCCGGTCAGCAAGTCTCTAATCTCTCTTGGCCCTCCTGTCTTCTCTTTCCCTTGCACTCAGCTTCGGACAATCATACTGATAGTGCCCGGTCTTGTTACAGTTGTAACATGTTGCTTGCTCATCTCCTCTTTCTTTCCTAGGTTCAGGGTTCCTCCTTGAGTCAGGTTCCCTCTGTCTTGATGAGCTTTCAGTTTTTCCTGAGTGCTTGTCATCATGAGTACGTCTCTGTTCATCTCTACGATCAGGCTTTGAGTCTGAGTATCTTCTTTCATCGCCACGATCTCTCCTCTGGTCAGTATTTCTTCTTTCCTTATATCTCCTTGAGCTTTGGTGGGTTCCTTCATGTTTCCTGTCACGTGAGTCCTGATAAAATTTCTTATAACGACCAAACTTGGAATTAAGCTTATCAAAGCGTCTGGCCATCAGGCTGTATTCCTCAGCAAGTTCTTCTTTGCTCATCTCCATCAGTGACTTTGATGAAGACTCAACAGGTTCAGACCTGGCTTTGAATGCCACACTTTTCTCAGGAGTTTTCTCCTTCTCTTCCTCTTCTGGCTGAACTTTCTTCTTTCTCTTGTTAAGATCAAATTCTAATGCCTTGAGCTCTGAAAAAAGTAAAGCAGAAGTTATGTTACTCATATCCTGAGTGTTCTTAAGCATAATTACACTGTTATCCCATCTCTCAGGAAGGGCATTCAGGATCTTTGAAGCAACATCTCTCCTTGGGACATCCTTGTCCAGCATCACCAACTCATTCATCAACTTGATGAATCTTGACTCCATCTGATCTATACTCTCGTCAGGCAACATCTCGAACGCCTCGAATTTTTGAATGACAATGTTTCTCTTGTTCTCCTTTATCTTTTCTGACCCATCGCACATCCTGGTCAGCTCATCCCAAACCTCCTTTGCCGTCTTTAAGTTCATCAGCCTTGCTGACTCCTCGAAGGACACCGTATGTAAGATGATATTTCTGGCCACATTGTCCAGTCCCGTCATCTTGATCTCGTCAGTGGTCATATCCTTCATTTCCTTAGGAATAGGTATGCCAATCTCAAGATCGTCATATCCCCTCTCTCTGACATTAGGGATAGTGACCTTGATCGGTCCTTCCCTGAGAACACGTGGCATCTGGTCATGGATGGCATCAAGGTGCGCTTCTAGTCTGAACTTCCAATAGACAAAGTTAGACACAGAGAATTCAGGTAACGAGGCTTCAAGTCTCCTCGAAGTCATGATGATGTAAGTTTTATGAAAAGCAAACTCAGATCTGTTCTGTGACCACCAACAGTTTCTCCTCTGAAACTATTAGTATTCAAAGTCAGTGGTCTTTTGAACCACTACTCTGATACCACTTGTTGGTCCCGGTAAAAGACTGAGGAATACGTGTAGGGGGGGGGAATACACGTATACCAATTTTCAAACTTAAAACCTTAGTGAGTCCCCTTTACTCAGAGTGATAAAGAACTAGGAGCTGATAACACACCTACTGACTACACTTAGTGCGGGTCAGTTGGCTAACTATCAGTTCAAGTTCAGTGCGGAAATGCGTGAGCCCTGATAGTTAAAGTCTTGTTTAGTTTGCTTTCTGGAAAACCTGATTACTAAATTATGAATAGTGATTAGTAGGGCAGTGCTCTTGATGAAGATCAGGCTGATTGATTCAGACCTGATAAAACTAAATGCAATGAATGAATAAGAAATATGGCAGGTATGCACAATATCAAAGCAATAAGAACACAGGTAGTTTAACGTGGTTCAGAGACTCAAGCTCCTACGTCCACGACCTGATTTAACAAGAAATCCACTCAAGGGATTCTTGTTTTTAACGTGCCAAGGTGCACCAAGATCAGCTACCTCACTGACCTATACAAACTCCTCCTACTGCCTTACTAAACAACTTACTACCAACAAACCTAACTTAGGGTTTTGGTTTCAGTTTGGATTCCAACTAAGTTGAGACTATCCTTACAAGGCAAAGCTATGCTAAGGATTGGATAATCGCTCTAAGCTTAAGATAATGCTATTTCGCTCTTGGAATACAGATTGACTCTCAGTAACTAAAAAACACTTGGGAAATTTAGATGGTTTCGAGTGCTTCTTCTAAAGACTGAATGCTTTGAGTGCTTGAGAGTTTGAGTAATTTTTGGCTTGGAAATTTTCCGTAACCTTGAATGGGTTCAAGGCCTTCTGTATTTATAGATGATTTGAAAAACTATCTGTTGGAGAGATAACCTTCTAGTCACCTATGTAGAGATCTTCAAACGGACATATCTTCATGCAGCAGCCGTCCTTGCATGGATTAGGTAGTTGCATTAAATGCACATTGAATGCTTGCCTGTTGAATATACAGTCTGAAGTCAGTCTTCATGTCAGGTTCCGTACATGCGTGTCCTCCCCGGATTGGTCCACGTCATCAGGTTGGTGAGAATGTCAGAACTTATTCCTGGGCGTCAGGCTTGTCTTATTAAGTTCTTTTTGTCTCGACCACAGCGGTCTTGTCCTGACGCTGACATTCCTTTTGCATTGCTTGGCTCTACTCCAAGACTTCCCATAAATTCAGTATCATCATGTTCCCTTCAGGACTGAGTTAGTAATGACATCAGGGTCATACTCATCATCACTGACACTTACTCAGTCAGCTTAGAAGACTGCCATAAGTTCAGGATGGTATTCTTCATCTTCAGGCTCTGAGTCTTGATTGTCATCAGTAAGTGCTCCTCTTACTGAATACATGTGAAATGTAAAATGACTAAGTAAAAATCCTAACCAAGACTAGCCTGACAACAAATGCATAACATCTTTTCAAGGGCTTTGGGATCTTAATCAAAACGGATAATGTCCCAACAGTAAGGTTACTCTAATTCAATACGGGTCCACCGGTTGGGGTTTTGGGTCTTCCGGGTTCATTCAACACTCAGAAGCAAGTAAAACAATCAAAACATTCTTGGAAAAGTAAACACAAATCATTTATATACCTAAAATATGATTTTTTATAAAAGTATCATTTATTCCTTCTTTCAAGTGCTACTTATTTAACAAAAGACATACATATATGTATTAACTGAAAAAGGCATTTATACTTACTGGAAAATAGTGAAATTTTAGTATATTATACATTGGATGATATGGAACAAATTTCATTAGGACCACCAAGTCATTTACATTTGCATTTGAAAACAGAACAGCAAGACATTCGTCAAAACAGTGTACATTGAAGTCTAAAAATCATATCATACAGTAGGTGCATTAAAAAATCATGAAATTAAGATATGCTACATATAACTTAAAATATAACATTTTTTGTTTAGAAACCTAAGTCATTTGAGTTACATAACATTACCAGATATTTGATGGAAAACGGGTTTATAACATAGTTTGTCATACAGTACATGCTTTACTTAAAAATACATAACTTAATGTAAACTTAATCAAAATTAACCAAGTATTTTACATAGAATTCTATACTTAGCAGAGAACATCTCCAAATTTTTCTAAGATTTTAGAACACATATAAAAGGGAAAAATGAATTTTTGGAAACAATAAATCAAACTCAGTCAAGTATTTGCCATATAATATTAAAATAGGCATATCTCATTATCCTCTATATAAAATAATACGATTTTCGGATATGTCTTAAAAAACCACAAGGAGAACATCCTGAAATTTTTCTATAATTTTATCACTTTTGGAAATAGGCAAAAAGGTTAAATAGAGTCGCTGCTCCCAGTTTCGAATGGTTTCAGACATAAAAATTTCTATGAATTTATTCTCCCTCAATATAAATCAGATGACCACCAAAATTTTACAGTTTCTTATATACATCAAATAAATTGTCGAACTTTCACATACATGATCATATAAGATCGAAAACGAGGAAGATCCTAAACTCAAACTGCATACATCATTCTTACAGTTTAACTAAGCTTGGAAAAGGTTCTTAACATGTCATTTCTAAGGGTTTCATGCCCAAAATAAAATATGATCAAGGTATTAAGAGAAATGGGTTATAGGGCTTACCCTTGAAGAACTCTCTTTGGATTAAGGATTTGGGTGGTTTTCCCTAGATTCAATGGTCTTCTTGGCTTGTAGAAGAAGGGTAGAACAAGCTCTCCCTTGGTGGAGAAGGGCTTGGCTAAAAAAAAAAGCCTTGGAAGAAGAGATGGGTTCCCTCTCTTCAAACACCCTATAAGACTAGCTCTCTCTCTCTCTCTCTCTCTCTCTCTCTCTCTCTCTAAGCTTCTCTTGTGTGTTTGAAAGATAAAAAATGAGGGTTGGATGTTGGTATTTATAGAAGTGGAGAGGGAGGAGTGAAGGGTTGGTATTGGGTGTATTAAATGCAAGATAATGATGATTGAGTGTGTAGGGGGTGTTTAGGGCTAGGCATAGTATATCATCATGAGATTGCACTTGAGTATGGGACTTTATGAGGGGAGATTTTGTTAGGATATAGATTAGATATTTTGAAGATGTTAAAACAAGATCTTGTAATAAGACTAGCTGAACCTGTTAGTCAGCTACAGATTAGTCTAGGTCTAGAATAGGTCTTTGGTTAAGGGGGAAGAAATCTGTGCAGACCAGACGAGGTGACCAGATGAGAGGTGACCAGATGAGGTGACCAGACTAGGGGTGACCAGATAAAGTGTCCAGACCAAAGAAGAAGAGTCACCAGAGCAGACGAGTAACCAGAGGAGTCTGAAGCAGAGGAGTCTTCCAGAGGAGTCTACCAGAGGAGTCTGCCAGAGTAGCCTGCCAGAGGAGACTGACCAGAGGAGTCTGCCAGAGGAGCCTGCCAGAGGAGCCTGCTAGAGGAGCCTGACCAGAGGAGTCTGACCAGAGGAGTCTACCAGAGGAGTCTGACCAGAGGAGTCTACCAGAAGACCTCTCCCAGATGAGGTTCAGAGCAGAAGTATTACCTGACCAGATGAGACCAGACCAGACCAGAAGACCCCAGACCAGACGAGTGTGACAGATTAGTTCACCCACCCAGAGGCTTTGTAGTAATCTGGAGACAAGGAGATTTTAGAGATCATTGATGGAGAAGAAGGCAATCTGGAGAGTCAACTGATGGAGGATATGATTGATTGCTTGATTGAAGTTAACTAATCAATCAATATAATCAATATGTGATTGATTATATCCCTCCAATTATGGTTGTTTGAATTGCTAGCTCTCCAACGGCTAGTTAATTCCTACAACTATAAATAGGAGTGCTTGAATGAGTTCTTCGCATGAGTCGGGCAAGAGCACACAAAGCACACGAACTCTTCCATCACTCAACTTTGTTCATTCACGTATATATACTCTTTAGGAGTTTTACTCAACCTATTCACCACTTAGAAAGGTTGTTGTAAGTTGTTGTACGAAGGAGCTGGTACTTCGCAATTCTAGTGGTTTGTTCGTAAGTTGGTTGGAGAGAGAGAAAGTCCCCTTTGGAGAAAGGGAGAGTGGACGTAGGACAAGATTGGTTCGAACCACTATAAATCCGGTGTTATTTACTTTTCTGCCTTTTAGATTTCTGCATTTTCTTTTAGCACTTTGCTTTTAAAAGGGTTTTCTTAAAAATAAACTTAAAACGCTTTCCGCTAGATAACCTTTTTGGGACCAACAAGTGGTATCAGAGCAGTGTGTCATACAGACCACTGTTTTGAAATTATTTTTGGTGGTCACCAGGGCAGATCCATTTTTTTAAAACCCAAATAGTTGTTGTGCTAACAATTTCTTGCAGAAATGTGTTTGAAGAAAAGCAGTAAAAGAAACACTAGGAGTTACTCCAAAAGAAGCTTCGCGGATGAGGAAGAAGAGGTGTCCACTTCTAGTTCATCATCTAATTTTGGACCAGACGAAGAGATATGTCTAGTAACAGATGAGGTATGTAATCGAACCCCCTCTTCTTCTTCTTATTCTTCTTTTTCTGAACAATCAGAGGAGTCTTATACGCAAAATTTGCTATTAGATCTCCAAAAATCTGTACAACTTTGTCAAAAGTTGGAAGATGAGAACACAAAGCTGAAAGCAGAAAATCAGAAGCTTTCACAATGTTTAGGCAACCCAACTGATCTACCAGCTGAACAGGTTCAAACACTGGTAGAAGAGTCCAATGACTTGAAAACCAGATGTGATGAACAAACTAAGCTGATAGAAAAGCTGCTTGTTGAAAACATTGAGAAAGATAATGAATATACACTGTTGAAAGCTAAGTTCGATGAACTCTTCCATCAAAACAAAATTGTAAAAGATAGTGAGGATAAGCTCAAGCTGAGACTGGAGCAGCTGACTACAGCAAACAATGTTGTGTCACACATAGCTGCCTCATCTCAAAGAGAGCATGATAAGACAGGCCTTGGTTATTCCAAACCTGAATCCTCACATGTTCAGAAAGAAGAAAAGTCTAGTAATTTTATTGATAAGGGTAAGAGGTTAGCTGACCAAGCAACTCTACCTAACGGGCAGATGAGTTCTAAAACTCATAAACCCAAAAGGCAGAGGAGGAATTTTAAAAGACCTCAACAAGGTCAGGAGAGTAGAAGACAGTCTGGATCTTCTCAAAAGAGGCAGAACCAGATGACTCCTACTCACCTGCAGAAGACTTTCAAGTCATCTGCCAGACCAGCTGGAACCTTTGATGGATATAGCAAGACTTATCCATATCAAAAGAATTTCAAGACTGTTGCATTAAGACAAGTTATTCCTTCTACTAGACAAACTCATAAGAGAAGAAGAGCCTCTAGAAGAAATAACCATGTCGAAGCCTCTTATGTTCAGTATGTTTTTGTGGATATGTATGGAAGAAAGATAAGATCACCTGATTCAAGAAGGGATGATCTATTCTTATGGCTTCCTAAATGTTGTGCTAACCCCCTTGGACCCGAAGGGTACCAAAACCTTGATTGCCTGCAGATACACAAGAAGACCAACTGATGTTTTGCCCCAATATCAGCTGAGCATACTTTGAGGGGGAAGATCAGTTGACCCAGCCTGCTAGATTCTTTATCTTGTTATTTCAAATGTTTCTTGTCTTGTTTTATTTCAGTTCTTTCAGTTTTAACATCATCAAAAAGAGGGAAATTGTTAGGATATAGATTAGATGTTTTGAAGATGTTAAAACAAGAACTTGTAATAGGACTAGCTGAACCTGTTAGTCAGCTACAGATTAGTCTAGGTCTAGAATAAGTCTTTGGTTAAGGGGGAAGAAATCTGTGCAGACCAGATGAGAGGTGACCAGATGAAGTGTCCAGACCAGAGAAGAACAGTCACCAGAGCAGACTAGTCACCAGAGGAGTCTGCCAGAGGAGTCTACCAGAGGAACCTGCCAGAGGAGCCTGACCAGAGGAGTCTGACCAGAGGAGTCTGCCAGAGGAGTCTACCAGATGAGTCTGACCAGAGGAGTCTGCCAGAAGACCTCTCCCAGATGAGGTTCAGAGCAGAAGTGTTACCTGACCAGATGAGACCAGACCAGACCAGAAGACCCCAGACCAGACGAGTGTTGACCAGACGAGTGTGACGGATTAGTTCACCCACCCAGAGGCTTCGTAGTAATCTGGAAACAAGGAGATTTTGTAGATCATTGATGGAGAAGAAGGCGATCTGGAGAGTCAACTGATGGAGGATATGATTGATTGCTTTATTGAAGTCAACTAATCAATCAATATAATCAATCTGTGATTGATTATATCCCTCCAATTTTGGTTGTTTGAATTGCTAGCTCTCCAACGGCTAGTTAATTCCTACAACTATAAATAGGAGTGCTTGGATGAGTTATTCTCATAAGTCGGGCAAGAGCACACAAAGACACACGAACTCTCCCATCACTCAACTTTGTTCATTCACGTATATATACTCTTTAGGAGTTTTTAGTTGGAGATTTACTCAACCTATTCACCACTTAGAAAGGTTGTTGTAAGTTGTTGTACGAAGGAGCTGGTACTTCGCAATTCCAGTGGTTTGTTCGTAAGTTGGTTGGAGAGAGAGAAAGTCCCCTTTGGAGAAAGGGAGAGTGGACATAGGACAAGATTGGTCCGAACCACTATAAATCTGGTGTTATTTACTTTTCTGCCTTTTAGATTTCTGCATTTTCTTTTTGCACTATACTTTTAAAAGGGTTTTCTTAAAAATAAACTTAAAACGCTTTCCGCTAGATAACCTTTTTGGGACCAACAAATTTCTATTAGATTGGGGCTGCTATTTATGGTAGTCCCGATTCTAGACGCGATTTTGGCTTCGACAGTGTATTTTTGATATTTTTCGGTTCGTCTTTTGGTTCCAAAATTTAATTCAAACATACCGTTAAATTCGTATGATTTTTGTGGTTCATATAAATGTTCTTATTCATCAATTTGAATTATTTAAATTTTTATCAAGAAAATTCTACCCATTTTACGGATAAAACTCAAAAAGTGCTAGTAGGGTTTTTCGGCTCGAATGCTCGTCTGTCACCTGAAAAATTAGAACTTGTATACACATATATCTAAATAAAAAATTTCATTTAAACACATTAAAAATAAATCATGAAAACCCTAATTTGGTTTCGGGTCGTTACATCCTACACCCCTTAAAAGAAATTTCGTCCTCGAAATTTACTTACTTATCCCAAAGGCATTGCAGGTATTTAGCTAATATATTTTCCTCTCTTTCCCAAGTGTCTCTTTCTTTTTTGTGTCGGCTCCATTGTACTAGTACTAAAGGGACTTTTCGATTCCTCAAAAGGTGAACTTTTCTTCCAAAAAATGGACACAGGTACATCTTCATAAGCTAAGTCACGACTTAGACTTAGGTCCTTAATTATAGGTTTCACTATTTGGTTCGGTTTAGCATAAGTAATTTATGAGATTTTGTTTCTCCTTCATTTTATGTCCGATGCTCATAAATTTTGTATATGTCATAGACTAACATCCAAGGAAGATATGATAAGTTTTTCAAAATTTTATAATGAACATGAATATAGGAATGATATTTATAATTAATAGTTCACAAATTTATAACACGTATTTCAAAAATTCATTTCTCTCGTTTCCTTCATCAAAAGACTTTGATTTTTTTGGATATGTTGTAGCCAACACATATAAATATTTCCATAAAATTTTACATATCATTTAATCACATGAATAACCCTAGTAATTCTGGTTCGGGGTATTACATCCTTCCCTTCTTAAAATAATTTCGTCCTCAAAATCCACTTGTTCTTCTTAAACATTCGGTACTTCCTATAGAATTTGTCTTCTCGATGAATATTGTGATCCTTACTTCTGCTATCTTTTCCCAAAATATTTGTACTCATATCTTATTAGTCGAATCTTAATCTTGTCGATAGTAACCTTAACCTCTTACATCAAGCATTAAATCATTTTTTTTACAGAAATAAGGGAAAAGTGTATTCAAAGAAGCAATAGCTGCGTAAATATTTAGAGCTCTACTCAAAGATGAGAGCAAAAGAAGAAAAATAAACAACACGATCGAATGATCTTTTATTCATACTTCAAGGCATTACATATAAATCATAAAAATTCTACTCCCCAAGCTAAAACTAAAAAATACACAACGAGTATCGTGGTAAGTACGAGAGGTGCACTAAATTCCTCATCCGCATTATAACAACCGATGAGCATAAAGACATAAATAAAAGTGACGATGGTGAGGAAGAGTTTACTCATTTTGATTTTTTTTATGAAAATTCAAAGAATTGTGCTTAGAGGTGGGAGTGAAATGAGGTATTTATAAAGTAAAATTTTAGAAAATATGGCCGTTTACGTCTGTTTACGACCGTTGGAGGAGTTTAGTGGAAAAGATAAAGTTGTAGTTTGAAAAAAAAAGGTGGGAATTTTTTTATACAACTTAATAAATATTTTCGTCACGAGTAAAACCGGCTACCCTATCGGCGGTGTGTCAACCCATATGAACATTTCGTTTAACAACCTTTACAGTGGTACTAATTCATTAGTGAGACTCTATCTATTAATCTAGAGTTACCCTCAAATTATTCTTCCTCAAACTTTATCCAAAATTTTATTTCGACAAGAACGTGGTTTCCTTGGTCCACCTAGCTAATCGTCTTATATTTTGATAACTAGTCTATTCCCAAGATTATGCCAAAATCTTAATGTTAAGATCAAGTTTGATCCCTATTTATAGTCCATTATATTTCATCCTTACTCCAGTGTTAAATCTTGGGTTCTTATTGAACACATAGGTGTAACATGTACCTTAAACTTTCTCCTTTGTTACTTCATATTCCCAAAATTTCTCAACTTCTTAGACACAAGGAGTGAAATCTAAACAACTAGGTACCAAACAGCAAATAAGAAAATAGGTTACTTTATATAGGTATGATAAAATTTAAAACAAAAGAATCCAACATTTAACACCATGGTATTAATTCAATCACGCAGGGGTGCACACAGAAATCAGAACATACTGTCATGATCAGCAGCACGGTAACGAGCTACGACGATGCATGTTAGGGAAAATAATGACACACGATGCAAACATAAGATAAACATAACAGATAGAATAAAATATCCCACGAAATAAAGCACGTGAGACTATAGTAAGTATACATAATTGGAAAGAGAAAAACGAGTTCTCAAAGTTAAACGGAGAGAAAAGGGTCTCCAACGAAAATCAAAAGATGCGAGACTTCCAAAATATATAAAGATAGTATTAAAAGTAGTCAAGATATACATAATAAGTCGAACTGTGAAGGTTGCGAGGCTACTATAAAGAAATAGCTCGAGCTACCAAAAGGATAGAGTCTAAGTCAATCCACGAAATGTCTTAGTTCGCAACGATAAGGGTCATCCGGCTACTACTGGGAGATTATTTCCACAACTGCCAAAATTCAAACATGTACATTAGTTGGCAAAGGATCCATGAAGGTGACTAGGTCCTGTCTCGATGTCATGTCTATCAGGGTCCATTTGGGAGATTGACTGGTCCTTCTGACCCGTATTCACCATGTCTTCGTCGATGACTCTTTCTAGACAGCTAAATAAGGAGTGCCACAAAACCATTTGGGTCTCGAACCTAGACTACTGTATTGTCAAGTAGTTGTGCCTATATGCTATAGTTCTCAACCTAAAATAAATCTAAGGTCCATAGGCAGAACATTGAAGGAGAAAAGAAAATAGTAATACTATACACAACATAACAATGTTGCTCGCCAGAGAAAATGACGTCATAAAATAGCATAACATGAATAATAAAGTAATTTCACATACATACGTAAATAGTATGAAATTCAAGCACTTGTCCTCATAAGTTTCTCATGTTCTTTCTTTCGTTTTGGGTTTTCTTATTTGTAAGGGTTTTGTTATTCGACTTCTCATAAGACATCACATACCTTGAGGTTTTTCCGGTATGCTCGCTGTAGACAACCTTCCCACTAGTGATATTTAATTTTTTGAAGTTTATAAAATTTATCTACTATACTAAGTGAAAATTTTGAAATAAAGGAAAATCAATCATTTGGTTCGAAGTTTTGAACATAAGCTCTGATACCACGTGTAACGCCCCAGAATTCAGAAAGTTAACCTTTGAGGTCACAACGTCCTAAACCCGAGTCATCACTTAGTGAACCATAAAAACTAAGCCAGAAAATTTCTTATAAAAGGTAAAATAATAAACATAATTATACAGATGCAGTGGAAGAACTAAACATAATACTTATTTGAGAAAACATCATTTTGTTACTTAATAAAAACCATCATCCCATTACTTAATAAGGAAACATCCCGATGAGTCCTGGGTATAACTCTCGAGGCATTAGTGACAAAAGATCAACAATAGTATTTAAATAGCATATTGTCTCCATTTGATAAAAGCAGTTTATTTAATTAATAAGTGGGAGTGGGAAGCAATCATCTACAGCAGCTCCCGGACCTCAGCATCATAACCTGAAAATGTTAAGAGAGAGGTGTGAGATAAAATCTCAGCGGGTAACCTGTATGCTGTTATACAGATTGTCAGGAGATCTGAAATTATAATACCTTTAAGATTTTCACCTTTCAGTTGGTTCATTATAATTCTTGGTCATATGTATTCATTTTCTTTAACATAAAACTTATAAATACATATTTAGAACAAAGCATTCATATGGCCCAAAGGCCCATCATTCATATGGCTCAAGGCCCATCAATCATATGGCTCAAAGGCCCATCAATCTCCTTTCTTATTCATATGGGGGGGCACCGGTGGCATTTTCACTGCGTCCATGTCCCTAAAAATATGGGGGCACTGGTACTCTTTCAACCACATCCTTATCCCTATTGGGGGGCACCGGTAGCGACTCTACCGCATCCTAGTCCCTAAAATTTTGGGGGCACTGGTACTCTTTCAACCACATCCTTATCCCTGTTTGGGGGGCACCGGTAGCGACTCCACCGCGTCCTTATCCCTTCCGTCCTTATCCCTCCACCAGCTTCCCTTACAACTTTCACATAGTTCACAAATCACATACCACATGCTCACATTGTAATAATTACATACTCGCATTCACATTCATAAGATTGTTATAGTCTTTTACTGTATTCATTACGTTTATTTCAGAAAACTGACAACAGTCCATATAACATTAACTAGCTATACAGATAGTGTCACCCACCTGGAAACTTTTAGAGATAAAGCTTAACTTCTTGATTGCTTAGAACACGGGCGACCTCCGAGCTTCCGAACTAACCCCACTTTACCTAACACAGTCCATTCATTTAGTCATCATTCATTCTTTTAGTTTATTACTCAACTTCGCATCATACTTGGGGCTTTTCGATAGAAGGGGAAATATTTATCCTATTAAAACAGTCTTAGGGTTTCATTCAAGTTCAAGGAGGGCCTTGAAACTTGTTCATTCGGGTAGTAAGGTTACTCTAATTCAATACGGGTCCACCGGTTGGGGTTTTGGGTCTTCCGGGTGCCTTCAACACTCAGAAGCAAGTAAAATAATCAAACACATTCTTGGACAAGTAAACACAAATAATTTATATACCTAAAACATGTTTGTTTATAAAAGTATCATTTATTCCTTCTTTCTAGTGCTACTTATTTAACAAAAGACATACATATATGTATTAACTGAAAAAGGCATTTATACTTACTGGAAAATAGTGAAATTTTAGTATATTATACATTGGATGATATGGAACAAATTTCATTAGGACCACCAAGTCATGTGAGCTACAGAAATAGGGTACATTTGCATTTGAAAACAGAACAACAAGACATTCGTCAAAACAGTGTATATTGAAGTCTAAAAATCATATCATACAGTAGGTGCATTCAAAAATCATGAAATTAAGATATGTTATAGATAACTTAAAATATAACATTTTTTGTTTAGAAACCAAAGTCATTTGAGTTACATAACATTACCAGATGTTTGATGGAAAACGGGTTTATAACATAGTTTGTCATACAGTACATGCTTTACTTAAAAATATATAACTTATTGTAAACTTAATCAAAATTAACCAAGTATTTTACATAGAATTCTATACTTAGCAGAGAATATCTGAAATTTTTTCTAAGATTTTAGAACACATATAAAAGGGAAAAATGAATTTTTGGAAACAATAAATCAACCCCAGTCAAGTATTTGCCACATAATATTCAAATAGGTATATCTTATTATCCTCTATATAAAACAATACAAATTTTGGAAATAGGCAAAAAGGCAATTATCGGTTTTAGGACGAAAAAGTAAATTTTTTAAAAGTTATCGGACTAAAAAATAAAGTCAAAAGTTAGAGGACGAAAAACAAAGTTGACCAAACTTACAGGACAAAAAACTATATTTTCCCTATATATTATATAATTATAACATCATATTGATTCAACAACTTTAGTAATGGTTAGATTCAGTTGGATCGGTCCCAACGAAAGTGTTAAAATAGTGTTGGTCAATATCCGCTTCCACCTTTAAAACATACTACATCCGTCCATGAAAAATTGGACTTGCTACTTTTATCACGCGCGGTTAGTATGAAAATTGATATATTATATAAAAAGTAAGATTATTGTGTCAAATCAATTGCAAAATAAATTATTTTAAAAATATTATGTGTGTAAGTTTTTTATTTTTTTTGAAAAAAATAATTTTATAGAATAATCGAGTACAAGGGGTATTCAACCCTTACAACAAAAATATAACAATATTAGCACAAGATAAACAACTTAAAACTATTATAAACTTTCTAAACAGACCTTTGTATTTGTATGCCAGTCCACCATGCTAAACCATACTTTTGATTTACATCTAAACAATTTCCATAATCTAACACAACACAGATCGAAGCATTCTTTCAGGTTTGGACAACATCTCCTAAAAACGATCTCATTTCTAACTTTCAAAAATCCCACAAGAAACCAAGCCAAATGTCATCCCACAAGTTTTCCTTAATTTTCAATGGTTTTAATCCATTGTGTAACAAGAAGCTGGTTTTTGCCTCATTGAATCCTGGAGTTTAAATTACAAATTGTCCCATAACTTTATGACATAATAAATTTGGTCCCAAATATATATTTTTTTATCAAATTTAGTCCCAATTTATCTTACAGGGCACAATTTTGGTCTCAAATCTCATTTTGAAGTCCGAATTTGGTGATTTTCGGCAAGGGTGCTGATGTGACGTTTATATCTACTATTTATATTTGTTTTTTCTTTTCTTTTACAATTTTTACTACACATAATATATATTTAAAAATCTTAAAAAGAAAATGACAAAATTAAATATAATTAACACGCATGGACGCCACATCAAGACCCTTGCCATAAATCCCCAATTTCTGACTTCAAAACGACGTCGTATTGATTTTTCCGGCCGATTGGGGAACAAAATTAGACTTTGTTAGATAATATGGGACTAAATCTGGTAAAAATTTAATTTTGAGACTAAATATATTTTGTTAGATGGGCATTCACTAAGTTACCCACGACCGAGTGGAGGTTGAGCGTGAATGCCCATCTGCTGAGTGACACTGGTGAACCAATCCCGAAGATTCGCGTTGTAGCTCGTGAGGGCCTCCATCTGCTTCCGGACAGCTGACGCTCCAACTGAGAGGGAGCATAGTCGATCGAGGAGGACGACCCACTGCTCTGGCAGTAGGTTTGCAGGATGGCTTTACTGTGACCCCCCTGCCCCACGACCTTCCCCTTCTTGACTCCGGCCACATCTAAATAGATGCGGTCCTCGTCAATCCGGGGAGGGGTGGGGTTCTCTCCGCTGTCGTCTCTGGGGGCCACCTGCTGCGAGGCCTGGGCGATACGATCCTTAAACTGGTTTTGAAATTATAATAATAAAATACAATAATACAATTATAATAATTAAGATAAAATTAATTAAAATTACTTAAACACTTACGTGGATCTTGGTGGTGCGGGCGTAGGTAGACGTCTCAGTCTCCGAGTTCACTGGGTGGAAGATCTCCATCTGCTCATAGAGAGAGGGCTTTTGTCCGTGTCCCCTCTCCTGTTGCGAACCAAATTCAATAAATATTTAAATTAATGTTAAATAATTAAAAATTTATTAATATTCAAATGTAAGTTAAATTTCAATAGATACTTACAAAGGCGAGGGAGTGCTCGTAGATGGACCGGGATCCAGCCCGATGTCTGGCGACACCGTGTCCGGTGGGGTCCTTCAACCGGTTCTCCCTGGCCTTCTTGGGCTTGGCTTTGAATTCCTCACTATACCAATGAGCAACCAAAGCGTCCCAGACGGAACATCCGTATGGCCCTGTCCCCAGCTCCAGCTGCTTCCCTCTATCGAACTTCTTCTTCAGCCCGTAGATAATGTTCTTGTAGCGCTCATGCGCTTTCGCGCAGAACAAGCCGTACATAACACTAACATGGGCTCGGTCCCAAACGCACAACTTCTGCAGTAAAATTAAAATTAAAATATTAAATGTAATTAAAATTATAATAAATATACCTTGAACTCCTCGAAGTACTCCCTCCTCTTTCGCTCGGGCATCATGGACCACGAGTGGGCACCAACCTCGAACGGGAGCTTCTTAATGGCCTCTGGACCTTACCGCTAGTCTCATGGCCTGGAAGCATACTGTAACATAAAAAAATTCAAGTTAATATTAATAATTAATATTAATGAATACAATTAAAATTATTTAATTCGTTATCTAAAAATACTTACATGTTGTTGCTAGGAAAAACAGTGAGACGGCTATCCAACAGGGGATACTGCCGTGAGGCCGAAGATCCAGCAATAGTAGTAGAGCCAGCAGCACTGGATTGCTGTGAGGAGGATGGTGTCATCTCCGGGGCCCGTCGAACCTCCGGGAGCACCAGTCTCAACAACCCCGACCTCCTCTTCCCCCGACCCTGACCCCGACCCTGTCCCCGACTCTGTGCCCCACTCTGATCGGGGTTATCATTAGAGCTCATCTGTAATAAATTTAAATTCAAAAGATTAACATAACATATTATATTTATACACAACTACGAATATAAATCAACCAAATTCACAACTACGAATATAAATCAACTAAATTCACAACTACGAATATCCCTAAACTAAATCACAACTACGAATATAAATCAACTAAATTCACAACTATGAATATCTCTAAACTAATTCACAACTACGAATATAAATCAACTAAATTCACAACTACGAATATCTCTAAACTAAATTCACAACTACAAATATAAATCAACTAAATTCACAACTACGAATATCCCTAAACTAAATTCACAACTACGAATATAAATCAACTAAATTCACAACTACGAATATAAATCAACTAAATTCACAACTACGAATATCCCTAAAATAAATTCACAACTACAAATTAAATCAACTACGAATATAAATCATTAAATTCACAACTACGAAAATTCACAACTATGAATATAAATCAACTAAATTCACAACTACAAATATAAATCAACTAAATTCACAACTACGAATATAAATCAACTAAATTCACAACTATGAATATCCCTAAACTAAATTCACAACTACGAATATAAATCAACTAAATTCACAATTACGAATATAAATCAACTAAATTCATATATATACGTACATATATATCTAATATATATATATATATATATAACTTCATGCATTATTCAAATATACAAAAATATATAATAAACGGCTAAAGTTTGAAAAACTTATGTTTATTAGATAGACGGAGAAGCAAGGAGGGTATTGGCTGGAACGAAAAGCTAGACGGACGGCAGTGGCGGCGGCGGAGTTTTTTTTTTTTTTTTTTTTTGCGTAGGCCGAAAGTGAGTACGGTCTGTGGCTAAAAAGGGCAAAAAAAATTAGCGACCGCCAAAGACGGTCGCAAATCACGTATTCGGATGGTCCCAAAAGACCAAATTTGTGATTAGCTAATCCCCCAGCATTTAATGACCATTTTTCGTTTCCAAGAACGGGTCAACTGACAATTTTGCGACTGCGCAAAGGCGGTCGCTAATTGAAAATTGAATTCAGAGACCGCCTTGGCGGTCGCTGATCAGACGGTAAATTGAATTGGTCAAGTTTGACTGACCTTTGAGTTTTGGCGACCTCCTAGGCGGTCGTAGACGGTCGCTAATCCTTCGATTCAGTGACCGCTTACCTCATCGATTGTAATTTTTTTTTATTTGAGACTAGTGGTCTACGGCGGTCGCTAATATAATATTTAGCGACCGATTTTAAGGCGGTCGCTAATGCCGGTCACTAAAATGCAAGTTTTTTGTAGTGTGGATTATTGAGTAGCCGTTCTTGGAATTTTAGTTCCCTGCATGTCCTGTTCCTGAAGTGTCGGGTTATCTATTATTGAAGATATCAAGAAAGAATTGAGACAAGCCGGGAAGGATGAGTATAAGGAATTCGAAAACTCGGGTTCTTGTCTTTCAATTCATCGGGTTATAGTTGTAACAAGACTCTTCACGCCATAATGACGTATGAAGTGATGGTTTAAAATTGGATAACGATTTGTTAGGTTCTCCAAAATAGAATTTGCTTTGGTGATGGGACTTATAGATAAAGTTTGAGTGATACTTTATTCACATATTGAGGAAAATATTTATACAAGTACAACAAGACCATTTTGGTCATAAGTAACAAATGTGGGATACAAGAATGTACACAATATAAATAGTACTTAATACTCCTAATAGGCTCCCTCAAGATGGTGCACGTTCAGTGACACCAATCTTGTGCATAAGAAGTGACAACAGAGTTCGAGTGAGAGGCTTGGTGAGGGCATCAGCAAGTTGATCTGCAGACGAGACATGTGAAACTCGAAGCTGGGAAGTTTTGACCAAGTCTCGAACAAAGTGGTAGTCGATAGCAATGTGTTTCATTCGAGAGTGGAACACTGGATTTGAACAAAGATACGTAGCCCCTATATTGTCACTGTAGATAACAGGTACAGAGGAAAGTGGAACATGAAGTTCCGCCAGGATAGAGCGTGTCCACTGAAGTTCAGCTGCTGCAGAAGCAATGGATCGATACTCAGCTTCTGTGGAAGAGCGAGCAATAGCACGTTACTTGCAAGAACTCCATGATATTGGATTAGCGCCAAGAAAAACAATGTATGCCCCGGTTGAGGTGCGATCATCACAGTCCCCTGCCCAATCAGCGTCAGTGAAGCAGTGAAGAGATAAGGGTGAGGCACGACGAAGTGTGATACCGAGATGTCGGGTACTATTTAGATAACGAAGAAGTCTCTTGACAGCACCCCAATGTAGTTCTGTAGGTGCATGCATAAATTGTGAAAGTTTGTTTACTGCAAAGGCAATATCGGGACGTGTGAACAAGAGATATTGTAGACTGCCAAGAACTTGACGATATGTGGCAGTATCAGCGGGTTTTGAGCCGACATGTAGTGAAAGTTTGGCCCCCGAGGCCAGAGGGGTCTGAACTGGTTTGGCACTAAGCATGTTGTGTTTTCCCAAAAGATCTGTAATGTATTTACGCTGCAAGAGAGTGCAAGACGTTGAAGAACGAAGGACCTCAACACCAAGAAAATATGATAAGTCACCAAGATCTTTAATTGAGAACTGAGAGGCAAGAGAGGCAACAACATGATGTAGAAATTTGGTGTCATTACCCATGAGGATGAGGTCATCTACATACACCAGAAAATATGCCACTGTACCTTCTCGTTTGAATACAAATAGAGACTCATCAGACTTGGTATGTGAGAAACCCAAGGACGAAAGAAAACGATGTAGGGCATTGTACCATGTTCGTGGGGCCTGCTTCAGACCATAGATCGATTTCTGGAGTTTGCAGACATGTGTTGGGTAGTTTTTATCAGAAAAACCCTGAGGCTGCGACATGTAGACCTCATCAAGAAGCTCACCATGAAGAAATGCATTATTCACATCAAACTGGCGAAGGGGCCAATTGTGGGAAACTGCAAGACTCAGAACCAAGCGAACGGTGGCGGGCTTTACAATTGGACTGTAGGTTTCAAAGTAGTCAACACCCGGTCGTTGATGAAAACCTTTGGCTACAAGACGAGCCTTAAATTTATCAATTGATCCATCAGGTTTTCGCTTTATTCGAAACACCCATTTACACCTGACCACATTTTGAGACGGATCTGGAGGAACCAAGTCCCAAGTACCATTTTTCAAAAGGGCAGAAAACTCAGAAGACATCGCTTCTCTCCATCGAATATCTGCCAATGCTTGAGAAATAGTTGTAGGCTCAATATCAGAATTAAGAGTAGTGGTAAGACAGTACCTCGGATTGGGTTTGAAAATATTATTTCTAGCCCGTGTGGTCATGGTGTGACGAGGAGCAGCCGGTGGTGGTGGGTCAACGGGAGGAGATACAACAGTAGGTGGCAGCAGTGGTAGTACATGTTACACTGGAGGTGGAGTAGGGATGGATGTATCTATAGTGTGATTCGTAGTGACATCGGATAGGGGCTGACTTGGTTGAGTGGAGAAAGGGAATTTGTCCTCAACAAACTCAACATGACGTGAGATGTAGAGCTTGTTAGAAGATAAATCGAGACAAATATATGCACTTTGTGTAAGTGAATAACCAACAAAGACACACGGAGAAGACCTGTTTTCAAGTTTGCGAGAGGAGTATGGCCGAAGCCACGGATAACAAAGACAACCAAAAACACGGAGTTTGGAGATGTTGGGAGAGTGGTTAAAGATTTTCTCAAAGGAAGAAATCATGGAAAGATTGATTTTGGGTAGGCGGTTAATGATATAGGCGGCAGTGGTCATTGCATAGGGCCAGTAGGTTAAGGGTATGGAAGCATGGTGAAGGAGAGCAAGACCGGTGTCAACAACATGACGATGCCGACGTTCGGAATGACCATTATGCTCGGGTGTATGTGGTGGAGTAGTAAGGTGGGTGATACCATTGGCAGTGAGAAATGAGCGAAGAGCAATAAACTCTCCCCTATTATCAGTATATAAGGTGGTGATTTTGGTTTTGAGACGATTTTCAACTAGAGCCTTAAAGGCAACAAAGGTTGACAACACATCTGACTTATGCTTAAGAGGATACAACCACACATATTTGGAGAAGTGATCAACAAAGATAACGTAGTATTTATACCCATCAACAGATAGAACAGGCGATGTCCATACATCAGAATAAAGCAACTCAAGGGGTGCAGACGACGTAAGACTAGACTCATGAAAAGGTAATTTGTGACTTTTAATGCATTTACAAGAATCACAAGAGAAATTCACAGGTTTATGCATAGACAAATTATTACTGAAAATAATACTATCTAGAATTTTAGTAGAGGGATGACCGAATCTGGAGTGCCAAACTGACATAGGTTGTTTGGTGGAGGCTAAAGCAGTAGGAACGGAAACATGCACACCAACTGGCCACAGATATAACCCATTAACGCGAGGCCCACGTAGGCAAATATCCCCCGTACGACGATCCACCACCTCAAAGCCAGAAATAGAAAACAATACATCCACATTATTTTCATGGTATAAACGAGACACAGAGATTAAATTCCTTGACATTTGTGGAACATGAAGCACATTAGAAAATTTAAGGACAGTATGTGAAAAACACAGTGAGCCAACGTGTGAAATACCCAATCCATTACCATCACCGATGACAATCCCGTCATTACCAGCATATGGTGCATGCAACGAAAGATTGGAAAGAGCTGTTGTAATGTGGTGTGAGGCCCCCGAGTCCAATATCCATTCGGAGATGGTGGGGTTCGAGTTAGCCGTATGGGCCGATGGAGAGGCGTATGCAGGACGAGCCTGGGATGGAGCCCGATGGGCTGGAGCATAAATAAAATGTGGGCAGTGTTGAGCCGAGTGACCCGTTTCCCAACAAAATTGGCACTTGCCAAGATACATGATGCATGAATTTGATTTCCTAATCACCGCAAAATTAGGAAAAGAGGAGATATGCTTTCCAAATTGGAAAGATAATTGGAAAATTAGGGGATTTGAAGATTCAAAAATTCAATTTTGAATTTTTAAGAAAAATTGGGCGTTAGCCAAAATGGCTCTCGATACCATATAGATAAAGTTTGAGTGATACTTTAATCACATATTGAGGAAAATATTTATACAAGTACAACAAGACCATTTTGGTCATAAGTAACCAATGTGGGATACAAGAATGTACACAATATAAATAATACTTAATACTCCTAATAGGACTAAACTCGACATAGAAAATTCTTAGTTAGATCTTTCTTCCAAACACAACCTTCCTTCCTCGATTTTATACATGAGACGTCATTTTAATGAAAATGAGGGGGCAATTTTTCAAAGGTGAATTTTGTGAATTGGGCGGAGATGCGTTGAAAATTGTCAAGATATTTTTTTTCTAAATAATATTGTTGGGAAAGGATGATTGTAAAATGAGCGTAGATAAATAGGTGTGGGCACTCGTGGAAGACACCAATGCGTGGGATAGCTTTCCATGGGGGGAAATTTAATTTTTGCTCTCTTAGATCATATGGATGCAGTCCAATGTTCTCTACCCAGCCAATGCATCCATGTGAGGTAAGAGAACAGAAAAACTGAACTTCTCCCATAAGAAGTTATCCTATTCACTGTCCTCTTCCACGAGTTCTCACACCCATTTATCTACGCTTGTTTTATCCACATCCTTTCTCAACAATAATATAACATACAAACTAAACCTTGCCTATTTTCAACACATTTCCATCCAACCCACACAATTTACCATTTAAAAAAACATCCTAATAGCTTCTTTAACACCGAACGGCCCCAGCATTAAAGTGTCTCATGTATGAACCCGAGGAAGGAAGGTCGCTCTTGGATGAACCAAAAGAAGAATCTTCTTCGCAATGTATCATCCCCGTCACCAAAGCAAATTCTGTTTTGAAGAGACTAACGAATCTATCCCATACAGGAAACCATCTCTCATCTGGGAGAGTGTCCGACATTTATTAATAAGATATATTGTTCTATCCCATAATAGGCTCTGCCCCTTGCCATGGAGACACGTGTCAAACTCTCTTTGCCATCCATGTATATCTAGGTATGGACACTACAAAAAAATGCGGATTTGCAATCGATTTAGCGACAATTTTCGGTCACAAAATAGGATTTGCGATCGATTTCTGACAGATAAACGTCGGTCGCTAAAACGCGGGTAGCTATATTTGTGACCGCCTTTTTTGGTCTAGCGACCGCCTCAGGTCGGTCTCTAATCCGCCCGGGTATGACCCGTTTGGATCGTGGGATTTGAGACCGCCTTAGCTGGCGGTCGCTAATCGTTGAACCTGCGAAAAAAATGGCACAGTGGGTTCGAACCCGCGCCCATTAGGGTCCAGGCGGGGCGCAAACCACTGAGTCACTGACCCATTAGCTCATATTAGACGAGTCATATAGTGTACAAGCCTTTGTAGGGATTGTAGAAATAAATGGGCATATATGCGCTCATGAGGAATCAAACCGCTGACCTCCGGGTTACTCGGAGGAGGCATGGACCACTCGGACACTTGCAATTATTGTTCATTTTCATGCATTTAATTGTATATAACTTCAAATTGACTCCCGTTTTTTTTTTCAAATCATCAAATTAATTCCTTTTTTTTTCTAATTCATTTATATATATATATATATATATATATATATATATATATAAACTTTTATTTTTTAAATTTAATATTTTACACTAATATAAATTATTAATTTATTTGGTTTTATGCATTTAATTGTATATAACCCCAATCTGAGTCCTTTTTTTTTAATTCATCAAATTAATTCTTTTTTTTTTCAATTCATATATATATATATATATATATATATATATATATATATATATATATTCTATAATTTTTTTATTTTGTAAATTTTATATTTAGACTACTATAAATTATTATTTTATTCGTTTTTATGTATTTAATTGTATATAACTCCAAATTGAGTCCTTTTTTTTAATTCATCAAATTAATACCCTTATGTTTCTATTCATATATATATATATATATATATATATACTAACTTTTTTTATTTTGTAAATAAAAATTTTACACTAATATAAATTATTAATTTATTAGTTTTTTGTGAATTTAATTGTATATAACTTCAAATTGATTCTTTTTTTTTAAATTCATCAAATTAATTTCATTTTTTATTTTTAATTCATTTATATAAATATTTTAACATATCAATATTCATACAATATATGAAAATCTATAATGATTCATACAAATTAATTATAAAATCATTATAAAATTCATAATAGAAATATTAACACCAATCAACATACCATGTTATATTTATACCCATTCAACTAAGTTCATGCCTACGTATATCAATCAACTAAATTCATACCTGCGTATACCAATCAACTATTAATTATTCATTTATTCATTTTTATGCATTTAATTGTATATAATATAACTTCAAATTGAGTCTCGTTTTTCTTAAAATTCATCAAATTAATTCATTTTTGTTTCTAATTTATATATATTCACTGTATTTTTGTAAATTTAATATTTTAGACTACTACAAATTATTAATTTATTCATTTTTATGTATTTAATTGTATATAACTCCAAATTGAGTCCTATTTTTTTTTAATTCATCAAATTAAATCTTTTTTTTTGTTTCTAGTTCATTTATATAGATATTTTCACATATCAATATTCATGCAAATATATGCAAATTTATAATGATTCATACAAATTAATAATAAAATAATAATAGAAATATTAACGCCAATCAACATACCATGTTATATTTATACCCATTCAACTAAATTCATACCTGCATATACCAATTAACTAAATTCATACCTAAGTATATCAATCAACTATAGATTATTAATTTATTTATTTTATGCATTTAATTGTATATAACTTTAAATTGAGACCCGTTTTTCTTAAAATTCATCAAATTAATTTCCTTTTGTTTCTAATTTATTTATATATAAATATATATATTCACTATTATTATTATTTTTTTGTAAATTTAATATTTTAGGCTGCTACAAATTATTAATTTATTTATTTTTATGCATTTAATTGTATATAACTTCAAATTGAGTCCTGTTTTTTTTTTTAATTCATCAAATTAATTCCTTTTTGTTTCTAATTTATTTCTATATATATATATATATATATATATATATATATATATATATTCACTTATTTTTTTATTTTGTAAATTTAATATTCACATATCAATATTCATACAATATATGCAAATCTATAACGATTCATACAAATTAATTATAAAATCATTATAAAAACATAATAGAAATATTAACACCAATCAACATACCATGTTATATTTATTTAGTAAGGCCTCGAACATCCAATATCTTTTGAGACATCCATTATAATCTGAGTCCAATGGATTTAGGAAACGAAGTACAATTCACAATTTGTTCAATATGTATCAATTTACGAAACAACTAAATCAACAGAGTACAATTCGCAATTTTTTCAATATGTATCAATTTACGAAATAATTCGTATTTTTGGATTTTTTTTTCTGGATTTTTTTTTTGAATTTTTTATTGGATTTTTTTTTTTATTTTTTGGTCATTTTGACCAATTTTAGGATTAGCGATCGCCAAAGGTGGTCATTAATGAATATCACCCATTCTCAAGAACGGGTAAAATCTACCGATTATAAAATTGAAATTAGCGACCGCCTTGGCGGTTGCTAATCGGACGGTTAAAAATAATTGGTCATTTTGACCGACCTTTGGGATTAGTGACCGCCAAGGCAGTCTCTAATCGCACAAGATTAGCGATCGACCTGCCTAGGCGGTCGCTAATCAGTCGTTTTTAAGACCGATTTTGTAGGCGGTCGCAATTTTTTTTTAGAAACTACCGGTAAATTTCGGTCTCTAATACATTATTTTGAGACCGATTATTAGGCGGTCACTAATATTGTTCGCTAATCAACATTTTTTTTGTAGTGGGAGACACATGTTGAACCTTTCTTGCCACGTCACTACAAAAAAAGATGCAAATAAAGAGGGCTACTAAAGAGGGCAAATAAAGCCCTCGTCCTTAAAGAGGGCCGAGACGAGGGGCTTTAAAATATGCACGAGACGAGGGCCTACACAAGGGCACAGACCCCCTCTTTAGTTGACGAGGGCGTGGCCCTCGTGAATTTTAAAAGTGTGCTAACCGAGGGCAGGGCCCCTCGTGAGTAGGCGAGGGCGGGGCCCCTCGTGAGTTGGCGAGCGCGGCCCCCTCACCCGGTCCATGCGTTCAACGAGCCGAGGGCTAGCCCCTCGCCCACGGTAAGTTCCAGGTTTTTACCGAGGGGGTTTACCCTCTTTAACCCCCTCAGTAAATTCTAACATATTTAAACCCCCCACCCACCATTTTCAGCAGAAAAGAAACCCTCCCCCAAGCTCCCCAGCTGCCGCCGCCGCCCATCCCTGCCGCGCCGCCGTCACCGGAAACGCCACTCCACTGGTCGGATTTTGGCCTACTCGTCCCCGTGAACATTTCTACGGTAACATTTTTCATTTTAATCGGTTAATTTGTTAATTAAATTGTTTGTAAAATTAATGCAAATTCATGTGTATATATATATTTATGTGTATGTATATATATGTATAGTTGTTAATTAGTTGCTAATTATGTAGTGTTTAACTTGTTAATTTAATTAGTATGTAATTAATTATAAATTTGATAATATAATTATATTTATATGAATTAGAAATAATTATATCAATATTTATTGTGTTAAATTTAATTTTAATTGCATGATATATTTAATTAATTTTATATGTGATGAATATTCATGTGTTCGATTATCTACATTAATTATTTATTTGATGAATGATGTATATATAGTTATATATATATTTAAAGTATAATTAATTAATTATGTTTGAGTGGAGGGGGTTGATGAATAATAATGTTGGTTGTTTGCTAGTTGTAGAATGTGCGTTCCGACTTGATTAATTTTAATTAAGTCGGAAATGGATGCACTATAGGATCTTAGTTAACTGGAGAATGCGATAATAATAAACGAAACTCTGCCGAATTTTTTTGAATAACTATATTAAATTAACAATAGGATAATTATAATGGATTTATATATTAATTTTTTATTAAATTTTGAATATTCTTTAATTTGAAACAGATTATAATATGAGTTATTCAAGTCGTAATTGGATGTATGGTCCAAGAACAATTAATGGAATGATAGCTCCCGACTTTCTTAGTGGTCTTGAATCGTTTATACAATTCGCAACTAGCAATCCTGATTGGATGAGTGAAGGAGATATTAGGTGTCCCTGCTCGAAATCTAGATGTAGGAACCAAAGTTTTAGAGCACAAATTGACGTGAAAACACATTTGTATATAAATGGTTTATGCCCAATTATCACAATTAGATTTTACACGGTGAACAAAATTGGGGTCATCTACCACACCAAAACTATGATCAGTCGACTTCGTACGAAGTAGATGATACTGCAGGGTCTACCTCATACCATGACATGATCACAGATCTAACTGGTCCTAACCTTCATTTTGGAAATGTGGAAGATGAACCCGTTAATGAGGAGCCCCCAAATGAGCATGCTGCTCAATTTTATGACATGCTTCGTGCAGCAAACCAGGATTTGTATTCTGGTTGCGAAACACACTCACAATTGTCATTCAACGCCCGACTGTTGAACATTAAAACTGAAAATAGACTGTCTGAGAGGGGTTATAATCAAGTTGTTGACTTGATTCGGGAAATTGTTCCTCCTGAAAATCTAGTGCCCAGGAAATTTTCTGATAGCAAACAACTAATGAGTGGGATGGGTCTTCCAGTAGAGAGGATTGATTGTTGTGCACATAATTGTATGATATAGTGGGGTAATGATAGTGAACTTGAACATTGTAAGGTTTGTGGTCATCCACGGTTTAAACCCCGTAAGCGTGGTGTTGATGGTCAATGGAAAAAGAAAAAACCTAACAAGGAGATGTTCTACTTTCCTATCATTCCTCTACTGCAAAGATTGTATCAGTCTGTTGCTACTGCAAAAGATATGACATGGCATACAAGTTGCTCTAACGATGATTCTGGTGTTATGCGTCACCCTGCAGACTCATTGGCTTGGAAACACCTGGATAATTCGTATCCTGAATTTGCTTCCGAGATTCGGAACATGAGGTTGGGCCTAAGCACCGATGGTTTTCAACCATTCGGACAGTCTGGGAAACAATATTCTTCATGGCCAGTGATAGTGACACATTACAATCTACCTCCGTGGTTGTGTATGAAAGATCAATTCATGTTTCTTACGGTATTAGTGCCTGGTCCTAAAAATCCTAAGGATAAATTGGATATTTTTTTACAGCCGTTGATCCGTGATTTGATGTATTTGTGGGAAATTGGGGTGGAAACGTACGATGTTGCTACAAAGCAAAATTTTCTGATGCGAGCTGCACTAATTTGGACCATCATTGACTTTTCAGCTTACTCAATGTTGTCTGGATGGAGCACTGCTGGACGGACAGCTTGTCCTTACTGTGGAGAATACACTGATGCTTTCACTCTGAGGCTCAGTGGTAAACAGTCGTGGTTCGATAACCATCGTAAATTCTTACCTAGACATCATCCGTATCGGAGAAACAAGACTGCATTCAGAAAGAATGTGATAGTGGATGACCCACCACCACCCATTCGATCAGGTGAATCACTCCTAAATGAAATCAATTGGGTGGTATATCGAAAAGTGACAGAAGATGGTGCCGAGGCCCACAACAAGAGATTGGAAACTGGTTGGAAGAAGAAAAATATTTTCTGGGATTTGCCGTATTGGAGTACCTTGTTGATCCGTCATAATCTGGACGTGATGCACATTGAAAAAAACTTCTTTGATAATTTGTTCTACACTGTAATGAATGTGGAAGGGAAAACAAAGGACACGAATAAGTCCAGAGATGAACTTAATGAATATTGTCGTCGTCCATCACTTGTGAAATGTCCACGTACAGGAAAGTACCCCAAAGCTTGTTATTCACTTGATAAGAGACAAAAGGATGTTGTGTGCAGATGGGTAGATGAGCTCAAGTTTCCTGATAACTATGTGTCCAACCTGTCTCGAACTATTGACTGGACAAAATTGAAAATGTTTGGGTTGAAGAGTCATGATTGTCATGTGTTTATGCAGAGGCTACTCCCGATTGCTTTCCGTGAAATTCTTCCATAGAACGTGTGGAAAGCTATAACTGAAGTTTGTTTATTCTTCAAGGAGTTGACTTCTACGACGATTACAGTTGAGAACATGACTCGGTTGGAAGTAGATATTCCGCTAATCTTGTGCAAGTTGGAACGTATATTTCCACCCAGCTCCTTTAATTCGATGGAGCATCTACCTGTACACCTTGCATACGAAGCACGAGTGGCTGGTCCTGTACAATACAGATGGATGTATCCATTTGAGAGATAATCTACAACTTTCAAATATTCGAACAATTAGCGGTTATTATACTCACTATTGATGCTTCTGGTTAGGTATCTTCATAATTTAAAACTCAGTGTGGGTAACAAAGCTCATGTTGAAGCTTCGATCGCAAATGCATATCTAACAAAAGAAGCATCAATTTTTTGTTCCCACTACTTTGAGGATCATGTTCTGACGAGGCATCATAATGTACCTCGTAATTACGATGGTCGTGGCGCCGAAGAACCCCAACCTGGTACTCCGTCAATTTTTATACCTCCTGGACGACCACTTGGACGGAAGAATATAAGATATATTGTAGACGAAGAGAAAAATGCAGCTCACACCTACGTGTTACTGAATTGTAACGAGGTGCAACCGTATGTTGAGTAAGTTAATATTCAACATCGTCCATCTATAATTATTACAAAACATCATTATAATGATAATATTGTACATCTTCCCTCTTGTAGTATGTTCATGCATCAACTTCAAAGTGTTCAACCGAATCTCTCTAGGGCTGAACAAGACGATAAACTTCAACATCAGTTTGCGTTATGGTTTGAACAAGTTGTAAGTCAAGTTGATAAAATTATATAAATAATAAAATATATACATAGACTCAGGATTAAATATTTTGTCAACTATAGGTTAAGGAAAACAATATTCAGAACCGGTGGATACGTGATCTCTCCAGCGGTCCTGTAAGTTGTGTTACCACATATCCTGGGTATTACGTAAATGGATACAAATTTCACACACGCACTTATGGTGAATCAAAATCGATTATAAACAGTGGAGTTTGTATCAAGGGGATAAACTATGATTCAGATGAGAATGATTTCTATGGGATCCTTGAAGAAGTATTACAGTTGGAATACCCTGGACGATTTGAGAAAAAAATGGTTCTGTTCAAGTGCGAGTGGTATGATCCTACCGTGCCAAATGGAACAAGAATACATCCTAACTACAAACTTGTGGATGTTAATCGGAGAAGAGTATGTGGCCATTATGATCCTTTTGTATTAGTAAATTAAGCCACTCAAGTTTACTATTGCAAATACCCTGGGGTGCGAAATCATGAATGGCTTGCGGTTTGCAAAGTTAAACCGAGATCCTTAGTGGAAATTGATAAAAGGAATGAACAAGAGCTACCCCCGTTCCAGGACGATGAGATTAATTCACAAATAAATAATGTGCAAATAGACAGTGATCCTATCGTGTTGGCAGATGTCAGTGGTGCACTAATTCAAATTGAGAATAATGATGTTGAAGAAGAAGAAGAAGAAGAAGAAGAAGAAGAAGAAGAAGAAGAAGAAGAAGAAGAAGAAGAAGAAGAAGAAGAAGAAGAAGAAGAAGAAGAAGAAGAAGAAGAAGAAGAAGAAGAGGAAGAAGAAGAGGAAGAAGAAGAGGAAGAAGAAGAGGAAGAAGAAGAGGAAGAAGAAGAGGAAGAAGAAGAGGAAGAAGAAGAGGAAGAAGAAGAGGAAGAAGAAGAGGAAGAAGAAGACGAAGACGAAGAGGAAGACGAAGAGGAAGAAGAAGAGGAAGAGGAAGAGGAAGAGGAAGAGGAAGAAGAGGAGGAAGAGGAGGAGGAGGAAGAAGAGGAAGAGGAGGAAGAGGAGGAAGAAGAGGAAGAGGAGGAAGAAGAGGAAGAGGAGGAAGAGGAGGAGGAAGAAGAAGAGGAAGAGGAAGAAGAGGAGGAAGAGGAAGAAGAGGAGGAAGAAGAGGAAGAAGGGGAGGAAGAGGAGGAAGAAGAGGAAGATGAAGACGAGGATGAGGATGAGGAAGAGTAAGAATAAGAAGAAGAAGAAGAAGAAGAAGAAGATGAAGAAGAAGAAGAAGAAGAAGAAGAAGAAGAAGAAGAAGAAGAAGAAGAAGAAGAAGAAGAAGAACATGAAGAGGAGGATCACAGTGCCTATACCACACATATCAGTGCCAGTTCCGTTGATCCCCACGATTGATGACGAGGAAACTGAGCAGTATACCGACTCGGATTCTAAAGAACAGTCGGATTCACAAATGGTTGGACAGAGACTAGATGTGTATATTGCCTACGATACGTCGTCGTCGTCTTCTTCTTCTTCTTCTTCTTCTTCTTCTTCTTCTTCTTCTTCTTCTTCTTCTTCTTCTTCTTCTTCTTCTTCTTCTTCTTCTTCTTCTTCTTCTTCTTCTTCTTCTTCTTCTTCATCTGCCAACACGATAGGATCACTGTCTATTTGCACATTATTCATTTGTGAATTAATCTCATCGTCCTGGAACGGGGGTAGCTCTTGTTCATTCCTTTTATCAATTTCCACTAAGGATCTCGGTTTAACTTTGCAAACCGCAAGCCATTCATGATTTCGCTGTTGGGTTTTAGAGGCACGAACACCATGTTCGGCGCAGCGGAAGATTACGATTCACCAACAACGAATCTCAAACATGGTTGTATAACATAAAATAGAAAGGATAAATTAACATAATAAATCCTTACATCGATTTGTACGTGGAATCCTCCACTATGGTATCCACGTAACAGCTTTCTACCAACCCGCACCGATATGCCAGCGTTGAATCTCGAGACGAATTTGCTAGGAAAATTTCGACTGGAGATTTTATGGAGAAATTATATTTCTTATATCACGTTTTCTGAATTCCCATGACACGTATTTATAGGGATTAACTTGGCTTAATTCCTAAGCAAGATATCGGGCCTAGCCCGTAATATAATCTCTACGGATTATATTTCCCTAGATACGTTCCTACGAATAATATCTTTACCATATCTATTATTCTTGTATAATAATATTCCAAATATTATTATTAGGATTTCATATTTAATTAAATCTAATTTAATTAAATAATAATAATAATTAATTCCAAATATAATTATTATTATATTCTCCATAAATTAAATATTATATCCAATACAATATTTAATCAACCAACTATAATTGGTAAATTGCCATTACTTGTTGTGTGACCCATAGGCCCTCGTATATCGAGCGATTAGTCAAACTAACGGTCTTAATTGAACCCTAGACAATAAATCAGACATTCTCAATATACGAGGTACGTTGCGAGGAAATCTGCAACTACCTGTAATACTGTAGGCTATTGTGATATCTTCCTTTCATTCACGAATACTCGATTAAGCCTTGAACATGATGAAGTGTCTATTCAAATAACTTAATCATATTATCTCAAATCACTAATTGATCAAGTATATCACACTTAGCCACAAAGTCTAAGTTGATGTGCGTCGGCCGACGACTTAGATCCAATTATGATGAGAAGACGAGTATTCTCTCTAAATCCACATTGAGGAATGAATCCTATTCTTGGCTCAACTACCACGCACATGCATTTCGTGATGAACCCAACCCATGCCATATCTACCCGTGGAAGGGTGCAAGCGTCGGTCATGGTCAAAGTTCACCACTCCACACATGTCGTGCGTATTGACCTCAAGTCAAAGGAGTATCACATCGCTCCCACTAACCGAGACACCCGTAGACACATTATGTGGAATTACATCAAACGGTTTCTCGGATGGGTATACCAATACCCTCTAAGGTATCTTTGCATCCATCATGAGATACCCGGTATCTCGTAGTAAGTGAGATCTTACTACACTCTCTAAGAGTATGATGCAGATCGCACACCAATCTCAATTGCATCATCAATATCCCATTCTTGATGATCCTTGATTGGGGCTATTTGAGAATCATACTTAAGTCATCTGAGTTCTCACTCACTCAATGACAGTAGTGATTCATGGGAACACAAATAAGAATATATGCAAACAATCAAACACCATATTCAGATAAGTGTAACGCCATACATTTAATATTAAACCAATAATAATATTAAACCAAATCTGAATATTATCTTAGTATTATGTCCTTTCGATGGATTGTCTCTAGGACACTAACACTAACAATCTCCCACTTGGACTAGAGCCAATCACCTATATGTCTAACCCCTAGACCATCAAATGTCTAGTGTGTACATGAACAGTGAAAAGGATTTGCAAGATTATCCTTTATGGGAAATGTTTTAATTTCACTTCTCCTATCGATATGATCTCTCGGATCAAATGATAATGTCTCCGTACATGCTTATTTCTGTTATCAGATCTCGGTTCCTTTGCTCATGCAATCGCACCAATGTTGTCACAATACAACTCTATTTGACAACTGGCACTCGGAACTACCCCTAGTTCTCTCAAGAACCTTAAAATCCAGAAAGCCTCTAAGGCTTCTGATACAGCAATGTACTTAGCTTCGGTTGTTGAATCCACGGTGAGATCTTACTTGGAACTATTCCAACTTACCGCCTCATCATTGAGATTCAATATATAATTTGACTGTGATTTATAATCTTCACAGTCTGACTAGAAACTCTCATTAGCATAGTCTGCAACGACTAGCTCTGACTGCCTACCGTAGACAAGAACATGTTCTTTAGTACGTCTGAGGTACTTCATAACATTCTTGACAGCAATCCGGTGAGATTCACCTGGATTCTGCTGGTATGTACCAGTGATGTTGACAGCGTAGGCCACATCTGGCATGATGCAAGTCATGGCGTACATGATGGATATGGAATGTCCTTCATGTGCTCGATATCTGCTTCGCTAGCCATATCCCATGATTTGCTGGTAGAGACCCTCTCTTAGAGTTCTCTATCACAAAACGCTTCAACACCTTATCTACGTAGGTGGATTGTGACAGCCCTGCCATCTTCTTGGATCTATCCCTATGGATCTTAATCCCTAAGATGTAGCATGCTTCACCAAGATCATTCATCATGAAGGTCTTTGATAACCAATCTTTCATGGACTGCATTGGCGGGATGTTATTTCCTATAATCAATATGTCATTAACATATACGACTATAAAGACAATACTCTTCCCGCTGCGTTTACGATAAACGCAAGGATCTTCCAAATTTCAGATGAAGTCAAAAGATTTGACAGCTTCATCAAATTGGATATTCCAACTCCTAGAAGCTTGCTTCAATCCATGGATGGATCGTTTAAGCTTGCACACAAGATTATACTTTGGCTTAGATATAAAACCCTCTGGTTGAGTCACAAACACTTCCTTATCAATGTTATCATTGAGGAAAGCTGTTTTGACGTCCATCTACCAAAACTCATAATCGTGGTGTGCTGCTATCGCAAGTAAAATTTGAATGGACTTGATCTTAGCAACTGGCGAGAAAGTCTCATCATAGTCAATACCTCGTATCGACTATAACCTTTCGCCATCAACCTATCTTTATAGGTTTGTACTTTGCCATTTGCATCGGTCTTACTCATAAAGACTCATTTGCAATCTATGGGTCTAACCCCTTTCTGGCAACTCAATTAAGTCCTAGACTTAATTGGTGTACATCGAGTCCATCTCGGATTTCATGGCTTTATGCCACTTCTCTGAGTCAACATCTAATGTTGCTTCAGTATAAGTTCTAGGTTCGTCTTTATCCGGAATCTCCACGTCATCATGTTCCTCCACGAGGAAACCATAATACATAGTGGTTGGATTACGAATCCTAGTCGACTTACGGAGTTGTGGTTGTGCAGGCTGTACATTCTGATCGTGAAATTTTTTTGGTGCAGCGACTTCATCGTTGACCGGAGAGTCCTCAAGAGCGACATTTTCATATGTCTCTTGGGCGGGAGTTTGAACTATGTTATTCTCATTCAGCCCACTTGGAGGTTGTTGCGAAGGCAATGCAACTCCAATTACGCTCCCACTGGCTGAAAGAGGATCACCTAGTGATAAACTTCCACCATGAGAGTCGCTGAATGCTCCCACTGATTCTTTGTCATGTTGCTTTGACAAATCATCAGTCTCTATGTTAATTTGTGGTTCTTGAATCTCTTCAAGTTCTATCTTCTTACGGCTTTGTTCCTTAAAGACGTACTCGTCTTTTAGGAACTTAGCTTGCCTAGAAGCAATCACTGTTTGTTTCTCCGGTAGATAGAAGTGATATCCTCCTGTCTCCTTAGGATATCCCACAAAATAACTATTTTCACCTTCGGATTCCAACTTATCAGTTAGCATTTTCTTCACAGCTGCGGGGTAACCCCACGTTCTAATGTGCAGAAAATATGGCATCTTGCCGTTCCATAGCTCGTATGGAGTCTGCTTAACTGATTTGGAAGGAATCCTATTCAGAATGTAGATTGAGGTTTGTAATGCGTATCCCCATAAGAATGTTGGAAAAGAGGAAAAACTCATCATGGACCTTACCATGTCTAACAGGGTTCGGTTTCTCCTTTCGGACGCACCGTCCATCTGAGGTGTTCCGGGAGGAGTCCATTGTGACTGGATTCCATGAAGCTTCAAGTAATCCATGAATTCATGGCTAATATACTCACCTCTTCGATCCAATCGAAGAGTCTTGATACTCTTGCCAAGTTATTCCTCTCCTTTGTATATTAAGAACATCATGTTCAAAACTCAACAAATGCCTAGCAGTTTGAACTGTTAGTGAACACGTTTATCTTAACAACAACCATACTTGTTCTAGCAGCTGAAACACCTTGTGTTTTCTTCTCGGTTGCTAGAACCTTATAGTCTTTCTTCCAATGCCCTTTCTATTGTAGTGGGGCATACATCCTTATCAACCCGCTCTTACTTTTGAACTCCACCTTTTGCCTTCAGAAAGTTTGGGCTTGAAGCCCTCTTAGCCTTACTCCTTCGCTTCTTCTCACCTTTCGGGTCAGAAGAAGTAGAAGCACTCACCATGAGCACGGGTTTTTCCTTAGCAGTGGAAGACTCAAAAGTCTTAAGCATGTTATGAGGCTCCGGCATCGCCGCTTCCGTCTTCTTCATATTAAATTTACTACGAAACTAGAATATGAATCAGGGAGCGACTTGAGGATTGCACATGAGGTGAAATCTTCCCTCCTTTCGCTAATCGACATCTGAACAGATCTCTCATCACTTCATAAATCTCAAACGAGATATAGAATCAAAGAAATCCTTCAGACACTTAAGCATCTCGAAGGTATCCATTTTCTCATGTTGTCTTGCAATTCGGGAGTCATGCCGAGCAATCATAACATAGAACTGGGAAACATCATCTTGATGCTTCTTCTGAGCTGTAACGTCAAACGATGCAGCCTCAACTGAACCAGCTTCAGGGGTAAAGGGATTGTCGTGTCTAACACGTACTCAATCTCTTCTTGCCTTAGCACCAAACACACGTTTCAGTGCTAGTCCAGAAAAATTTGGCCCAGCTAATTTGTTTGTTTCCAAAACATTCCTCAATGACAAGTTCTTCATTTCAACAATTTTTAGAGAAATAAATTAAAACGGGAATTGAACACAATATTCCTATGATCAATATTCAACAATCAAAATAAACATAGCCTTTTAATTTATTTTGTCTCCATTATTTTCACATACTCAACGACCTCATCGGAAGAGTATGAATTTATATCTAGTATAAATTGTAATGGACTAGGATCCACATTCCTACTATTACAATGACTGCTAGGGCTGAACATTGCAACAACAGAACTGGTAGGTCTCTAAACCAATTGTCTCATGCAATTCCTAGTTGATTGAACCTAGTTCAATCAGATGTCACCTAATCCTCGTTTCCATGCTAGGGCTGGTGAAACAGAATTAAGTTGGTTTACAACCATTAAGCGACGACAAACGTGTCCCTATAAAAGTCCCGTTAGATGTAGATCCGAGCAAAAGACTAGGGCCTTAAATACTCATTGGAACGAAATCTCCGGTTTACTTTTAATTTTAATGTAAGATATCTTTCAATCTAATGAAAAACCATATTTTAGTGAGGATCATTTTAAAGGCGGGGTATTAATTTGCTTAATCGAGATCCGAGATGTTAATCTACATCACATTTGAGCAATTATAGGGCGCCGCCTACCCAAACATGATTTTATGCGGACTAACAATTATTTGGGCGCCGTCTACCCAAAACATATATAACGGTCCGACAAATATTGGGTGCCGCCTACCCAAAACAATTTAATGCGGGCTATAACTAATAATGTAAATATCGATTCACATAAGCAGTTATACAAGTGGGGAGCAAATAATCAAGTTCTCATGCTTTATTTCAAAAATTAAATTTGCATAAATAAAGCATCTAATAAATATTTAGCACATATATCAAATAAACATGCAAAATATTTAATATTTATAAATAATCAACATTTATAAATAACACGTAAATCAAATAAACGTGCTTAACAATTAATTATTCAAAGGTAAAATATTGCTAAAATTAGAAATACCAACAAGCTCCAAGCTTTCAGTCAATTTCTAAAGTCATTTTCAAAATTATTTTGCCCAAAATTTCAAATTATCAAAATTTGGTCAAACCAAATATGACTCATTTTCACGATTTTTAGGATTATGGTCCAACCAAATAAGTCTTATTTTAATTTCCAGAAATTTTATTACTTTAGTCTAACCAAATAGGTCTTTTCTTGATTTTTAAGAATTTCCAAAACTCATTCAAACCAAACAAAGACCTTAATAAATTTCTAGAATTCAAAACATGTTGGTCTAACAAAACATGGTCTTATTGATTTTCAAAATTCTTAAATTCAATCAAGAGACGAAATTGCAATTTCCAAAAAAGTTCAGAAATTGCGGCAAGGCACAATGGCCAAAATGCAATTTCCAGACTCATTATAATTTGCAGGCAAGTCCCTAAAGACTTTCAAATTTTCTAAATCAATTCCAAAACATTAACTTGAATCTCAGTCAGATTCTGCAACTTGCAACTAATCCTAATTCCATTTGTTCAATTCGCAAAATCTGGAAATCGAGATATCCCAAAAATTCGGCCCATCACCGATCGTCAACGGCGAACGCCCAGCGTCCCCAGATGTTCGGCGATGACCGCGCCCACAGCGGCGGCACAATCTCTGGTAACGAAGAACCACTGTGCGTGTTTTTTAGTCTTGAGATATTTGCCCCTAACTCAAATCGCTCCGCTCGTAAAAGCGGATTCAGGCCCGACCTCCATCACTCATTAGCCGCCTCAATTCAATTGTAGAAGAGGCATCAATTTCGGGATCCGTCGCTCGCCCAGCGAGACTTAGGATTTCGGCTATGGAGATCGATGGTCTCAACGAAGAAGAAGGACCAGTACTCTGTACTAACCACTCACGATTTGAGATAAAAGAACTAGAAACCAATTTTTTTTTTAAGGGAATCCGAAAAATATCTTTTACAGATTCAATTTGCAATACATATCAAAAATTAAATCTGGTGTCCAATTTACCAAACCGAAGTGATATACATAGGGAAAAGTAATTCTGAAAATACGCATAATTTCACTAACAAATATTATACCACCAATAAAAGAGCCTGAAGCTCTGATACCACTGTTGGGTTTTAGAGGCACGAACACCATGTTCGGCGCAGCGGAAGATTACAATTCACCAACAACGAATCTCAAACATGGTTGTATAACATAAAATAGAAAGGATAAATTAACATAATAAATCCTTACATCGATTTGTACGTGGAATCCTCCACTATGGTATCCACGTAACAGCTTTCTACCAACCCGCACCGATATGCCAGCGTTGAATCTCGAGACGAATTTGCTAGGAAAATTCCGACTGGAGATTTTATGGAGAAATTATATTTCTTATATCACGTTTTCTGAATTCCCATGACACGTATTTATAGGGATTAACTTGGCTTAATTCCTAAGCAAGATATCGGGCCTAGCCCGTAATATAATCTCTACGGATTATATTTCCCTAGATACGTTCCTACGAATAATATCTTTACCATATCTATTATTCTTGTATAATAATATTCCAAATATTATTATTGGGATTTCATATTTAATTAAATCTAATTTAATTAAATAATAATAATAATTAATTCCAAATATAATTATTATTATATTCTCCATAAATTAAATATTATATCCAATACAATATTTAATCAACCAACTATAATTGGTAAATTGTCATTACTTGTTGTGTGACCCATAGGCCCTCGTATATCGAGCGATTAGTCAAACTAACGGTCTTAATTGAACCCTAGACAATAAATCAGACATTCTCAATATACGAGGTACGTTGCGAGGAAATCTGCAACTACCTGTAATACTGTAGGCTATTGTGATATCTTCCTTTCATTCACGAATACTCGATTAAGCCTTGAACATGATGAAGTGTCTATTCAAATAACTTAATCATATTATCTCAAATCACTAATTGATCAAGTATATCACACTTAGCCACAAAGTCTAAGTTGATGTGCGTCGGCCGACGACTTAGATCCAATTATGATGAGAAGACGAGTATTCTCTCAAAATCCACATTGAGGAATGAATCCTATTCTTGGCTCAACTACCACGCCCATGCATTTCGTGATGAACCCAATCCATGCCATATCTACCCGTGGAAGGGTGCAAGCGTCGGTCATGGTCAAAGTTCACCACTCCACACATGTCGTGCGTATTGACCTCAAGTCAAAGGAGTATCACATCGCTCCCACTAACCGAGACACCCGTAGACACATTATGTGGAATTACACCAAACGGTTTCTCGGATGGGTATACCAATACCCTCTAAGGTATCTATGCATCCATCATGAGATACCCGGTATCTCGTAGTAAGTGAGATCTTACTACACTCTCTAAGAGTATGATGCAGATCGCACACCAATCTCAATTGCATCATCAATATCCCATTCTTGATGATCCTTGATTGGGGCTATTTGAGAATCATACTTAAGTCATCTGAGTTCTCACTCACTCAATGACAGTAGTGATTCATGGGAACACAAATAAGAATATATGCAAACAATCAAACACCATATTCAGATAAGTGTAACGCCATACATTTAATATTAAACCAATAATAATATTAAACCAAATCTGAATATTATCTTAGTATTATGTCCTTTCGATGGATTGTCTCTAGGACACTAACACTAACATTCGCACCCCAGGGTATTTGCAATAGTAAACTTGAGTGGCTTAATTTGCTAATACAAAAGGATCATAACGGCCACATACTCTTCTCCGATTAACATCCACAAGTTTGTAGTTAGGATGTATTCTTGTTCCATTTGGCACGGTAGGATCATACCACTCGCACTTGAACAGAACCATTTTTTTCTCAAATCGTCCAGGGTATTCCAACTGTAATACTTCTTCAAGAATCCCATAGAAATCATTCTCATCTGAATTATAGTTTGTCCCCTTGATACAAACTCCACTGTTCACAATCGATTTTGATTCACCATAAGTGCGTGTGTGAAATTTGTATCCATTTACGTAATACCCAGGATATGTGGTAACACAACTTACAGGACCGCTGGAGAGATCACGTATCCACCGGTTCTGAATATTGTTTTCCTTAACCTATAGTTGACAAAATATTTAATCCTGGGTCTATGTATATATTTTATTATTTATATAATTTTATCAACTTGACTTACAACTTGTTCAAACCATAACGCAAACCGATGTTGAAGTTTATCGTCTTGTTCAACCCTAGAGAGATTCGGTTGAACACTTTGAAGTTGATGCATGAACATACTACAATATTATCATTATAATGATGTTTTGTAATAATTATAGATGGACGATGTTGAATATTAACTTACTCAACATACTGTTGCACCTCGTTACAATTCAGTAACACGTAGGTGTGAGCTGCATTTTTCTCTTCGTCTACAATATATCTTATATTCTTCCGTCCAAGTGGTCGTCCATGAGGTATAAAAATTGACGGAGTACCAGGTTGGGGTTCTTCGGCGCCACGACCATCGTAATTACGAGGTACATTATGATGCCTCGTCAGAACATGATCCTCAAAGTAGTGGGAACAAAAAATTGATGCTTCTTTTGTTAGATATGCATTTGCGATCGAAGCTTCAACATGAGCTTTGTTACCCACACTGAGTTTTAAATTATGAAGATACCTAACCAGAAGCATCAATAGTGAGTATAATAACCGCTAATTGTTCGAATATTTGAAAGTTGTAGATTACCTCTCAAATGGATACATCCATCTGTATTGTACAGGACTAGCCACTCGTGCTTCGTATGCAAGGTGTACAGGTAGATGCTCCATCGAATTAAAGGAGCTGGGTGGAAATATACGTTCCAACTTGCACAAGATTAGCTGAATATCTACTTCCAACCGAGTCATGTTCTCAACTGTAATCGTCGTAGAAGTCAACTCCTTGAAGAATAAACAAACTTCAGTTATAGCTTTCCACACGTTATGTGGAAGAATTTCACGGAAAGCAATCGGGAGTAGCCTCTGCATAAACACATGACAATCATGACTCTTCAACCCAAACATTTTCAATTTTGTCCAGTCAATAGTTCGAGACAGGTTGGACACATAGTTATCAGGAAACTTTAGCTCATCTACCCATCTGCACACAATATCCTTTTGTCTCTTATCAAGTGAATAACAAGCTTTGGGGTACTTTCCTGTACGTGGACATTTCACAAGTGATGGACGACGACAATATTCATTAAGTTCATCTCTGGACTTATTCGTGTCCTTTGTTTTCCCTTCCACATTCATTACAGTGTAGAACAAATTATCAAAGAAGTTTTTTTCAATGTGCATCACGTCCAGATTATGACGGATCAACAAGGTACTCCAATACGGCAAATCCCAGAAAATACTTTTCTTCTTCCAACCAGTTTCCAATCTCTTGTTGTGGGCCTCGGCACCATCTTCTGTCACTTTTCGATATACCACCCAATTGATTTCATTTAGGAGTGATTCACCTGATCGAATGGGTGGTGGTGGGTTATCCACTATCACATTCTTTATAAATGTAGTCTTGTTTCTCCGATACGGATGGTGTCTAGGTAAGAATTTACGATGGTTATCGAACCATGACTGTTTACCACTGAGCCTCAGAGTGAAAGCATCAATGTATTCTCCACAGTAAGGACAAGCTGTCCGTCCAGCAGTGCTCCATCCAGACAACATTGAGTAAGCTGAAAAGTCAATGATGGTCCAAATTAGTGCAGCTCGCATCAGAAAATTTTGCTTTGTAGCAACATCGTACGTTTCCACCCCAATTTCCCACAAATACATCAAATCACGGATCACCGGCTGTAAAAAAATATCCAATTTATCCTTAGGATTTTTAGGACCAGGCACTAATACCGTAAGAAACATGAATTGATCTTTCATACACAACCACGGAGGTAGATTGTACTGTGTCACTATCACTGGCCATGAAGAATATTGTTTCCCAGACTGTCCGAATGGTTGAAAACCATCGGTGCTTAGGCCCAACCTTATGTTCCGAATCTCGGAAGCAAATTCAGGATACGAATTATCCAGGTGTTTCCAAGCCAATGAGTCTGCAGGGTGACGCATAACACCAGAATCATCGTTAGAGCAACTTGCATGCCATGTCATATCTTTTGCAGTAGCAACAGACTGATACAATCTTTGCAGTCGAGGAATGATAGGAAAGTAGAACATCTCCTTGTAAGGTTTTTTCTTTTTCCATTGATCATCAACACCACGCTTACGGGGTTTAAACCATGGATGACCACAAACCTTACAATGTTCAAGTTCACTATCATTACCCCACTATATCATACAATTATGTGCACAACAATCAATCCTCTCTACTGGAAGACCCATCCCACTCATTAGTTGTTTGCTATCAGAAAATTTCCTGGGCACTAGATTTTCAGGAGGAACAATTTCCCGAATCAAGTCAACAACTTGATTATAACCCCTCTCAGACAGTCTATTTTCAGTTTTAATGTTCAACAGTCGGGCGTTGAATGACAATTGTGAGTGTGTTTCGCAACCAGGATACAAATCCTAGTTTGCTGCACGAAGCATGTCATAAAATTGAGCAGCATGCTCATTTGGGGGCTCCTCATTAACGGGTTCATCTTCCACATTTCCAAAATGAAGGTTAGGACCAGTTAGATCTGTGATCATGTCATGGTATGAGGTAGACCCTGCAGTATCATCTACTTCGTACGAAGTCGACTGATCATAGTTTTGGTGTGGTAGATGACCCCAATTTTGTTCACCGTGTAAAATCTAATTGTGATAATTGGGCATAAACCATTTATATACAAATGTGTTTTCACGTCAATTGGTGCTCTAAAACTTTGGTTCCTACATCTAGATTTCGAGCAGGGACACCTAATATCTCCTTCACTCATCCAATCAGGATTGCTAGTTGCGAATTGTATAAACGATTCAAGACCACTAAGAAAGTCGGGAGCTATCATTCCATTAATTGTTCTTGGACCATACATCCAATTACGACTTGAATAACTCATATTATAATCTGTTTCAAATTAAAGAATATTCAAAATTTAATAAAAAATTAATATATAAATCCATTATAATTATCCTATTGTTAATTTAATATAGTTATTCAAAAAAATTCGGCAGAGTTTCGTTTATTATTATCGCATTCTCCAGTTAACTAAGATCCTATAGTGCATCCATTTCCGACTTAATTAAAATTAATCAAGTCGGAACGCACATTCTACAACTAGCAAACAACCAACATTATTATTCATCAACCCCCTCCACTCAAACATAATTAATTAATTATACTTTAAATATATATATAACTATATATACATCATTCATCAAATAAATAATTAATGTAGATAATCGAACACATGAATATTCATCACATATAAAATTAATTAAATATATCATGCAATTAAAATTAAATTTAACACAATAAATATTGATATAATTATTTCTAATTCATATAAATATAATTATATTATCAAATTTATAATTAATTACATACTAATTAAATTAACAAGTTAAACACTACATAATTAGCAACTAATTAACAACTATACATATATATACATACACATAAATATATATATACACATGAATTTGCATTAATTTTACAAACAATTTAATTAACAAATTAACCGATTAAAATGAAAAATGTTACCGTAGAAATGTTCACGGGGACGAGTAGGCCAAAATCCGACCGGTGGAGTGGCGTTTCCGGTGACGGCGGCGCGGCAGGGATGGGCGGCGGCGGCAGCTGGGGAGCTTGGGGGAGGGTTTCTTTTCTGCTGAAAATGGTGGGTGGGGGGTTTAAATATGTTAGAATTTACCGAGGGGGTTAAAGAGGGTAAACCCCCTCGGTAAAAACCTGGAACTTACCGTGGGCGAGGGGCTAGCCCTCGGCTCGTTGAACGCATGGACCGGGCGAGGGGGCCGCGCTCGCCAACTCACGAGGGGCCCCGCCCTCGCCTACTCACGAGGGGCCCTGCCCTCGGTTAGCACACTTTTAAAATTCACGAGGGCCACACCCTCGTCAACTAAAGAGGGGGTCTGTGCCCTTGTGTAGGCCCTCGTCTCGTGCATATTTTAAAGCCCCTCGTCTCTGCCCTCTTTAAGGACGAGGGCTTTATTTGCCCTCTTTAGTAGCCCTCTTTATTTGGGTCTTTTTTTGTAGTGACGTGGCAAGGAAGGTTCAACATGTGTCTCCCACTACAAAAAAAATGCGGATTAGCGAACAATATTAGTGACCGCCTAATAATCGGTCTCAAAATAATGTATTAGAGACCGAAATTTACCGGTAGTTTTTAAAAAAAAATTGCGACCGCCTACAAAATCGGTCTTAAAAACGACTGATTAGCGACCGCCTAGGCAGGTCGATCGCTAATCTTGTGCGATTAGAGACTGCCTTGGCGGTCACTAATCCCAAAGGTCGGTCAAAATGACCAATTATTTTTAACCGTCCGATTAGCAACCGCCAAGGCGGTCGCTAATTTCAATTTTATAATCGGTAGATTTTACCCGTTCTTGAGAATGGGTGATATTCATTAATGACCACCTCTGGCGATCGCTAATCCTAAAATTGGTCAAAATGACCAAAAAATAAAAAAAAATCCAATAAAAAATTCAAAAAAAAAATCCAGAAAAAAAAATCCAAAAATACGAATTATTTCGTAAATTGATACATATTGAAAAAATTGCGAATTGTACTCTGTTGATTTAGTTGTTTCGTAAATTGATACATATTGAACAAATTGCGAATTGTACTTCGTTTCCTAAATCCAATGGACTCAGATTATAATGGATGTCTCAAAAGATATTGGATGTTCGAGGCCTTACTAAATAAATATAACATGGTATGTTGATTGGTGTTAATATTTCTAGTATGTTTTTATAATGATTTTATAATTAATTTGTATGAATCGTTATAGATTTGCATATATTGTATGAATATTGATATGTGAATATTAAATTTACAAAATAAAAAAATAAGTGAATATATATATATATATATATAGAAATAAATTAGAAACAAAAAGGAATTAATTTGATGAATTAAAAAAAAACAGGACGGAATTTGAAGTTATATACAATTAAATGCATAAAAATAAATAAATTAATAATTTGTAGCAGCCTAAAATATTAAATTTACAAAAAAATAATAATAATAGTGAATATATATATTTATATATAAATAAATTAGAAACAAAAGGAAATTAATTTGATGAATTTTAAGAAAAACGGGTCTCAATTTAAAGTTATATACAATTAAATGCATAAAATAAATAAATTAATAATCTATAGTTGATTGGTATACTTAGGTATGAATTTAGTTAATTGGTATATGCAGGTATGAATTTAGTTGAATGAGTATAAATATAACATGGTATGTTGATTGGCGTTAATATTTCTATTATTATTTTATTATTAATTTGTATGAATCATTATAAATTTGCATATATTTGCATGAATATTGATATGTGAAAATATCTATATAAATGAACTAGAAACAAAAAAAAAAGATTTAATTTGATGAATTAAAAATAAGATAGGACTCAATTTGGAGTTATATACAATTAAATGCATAAAAATGAATAAATTAATAATTTGTAGTAGTCTAAAATATTAAATTTACAAAAATACAGTGAATATATATAAATTAGAAACAAAAATGAATTAATTTGATGAATTTTAAGAAAAACGAGACTCAATTTGAAGTTATATTATATACAATTAAATGCATAAAAATGAATAAATGAATAATTAATAGTTGATTGGTATACGCAGGTATGAATTTAGTTGATTGGTATACGTAGACATGAACTTAGTTGAATGGGTATAAATATAACATGGTATGTTGATTGGTGTTAATATTTCTATTATGAATTTTATAATGATTTTATAATTAATTTGTATGAATCATTATAGATTTTCATATATTGTATGAATATTGATATGTTAAAATATTTATATAAATGAATTAAAAATAAAAAATGAAATTAATTTGATGAATTTAAAAAAAAAAGAATCAATTTGAAGTTATATACAATTAAATTCACAAAAAACTAATAAATTAATAATTTATATTAGTGTAATATATTATATTTACAAAATAAAAAAAGTTAGTATATATATATATATATATATATATATATATATATATATATATATATATATATATATATGAATAGAAACATAAGGGTATTAATTTGATGAATTAAAAAAAGGACTCAATTTGGAGTTATATACAATTAAATACATAAAAACGAATAAAATAATAATTTATAGTAGTCTAAATATAAAATTTACAAAATAAAAAAATTATAGAATATATATATATATATGAATTGAAAACAAAAAAGAATTAATTTGATGAATTAAAAAAAAAGGACTCAGTTTGGGGTTATATACAATTAAATGCATAAAACCAAATAAATTAATAATTTATATTAGTGTAAAATATTAAATTTAAAAAATAAAAATAAAAGTTAGTAAATATATATATATATATATATATATATATATATAAATGAATTAGAAACAAAAAGGAATTAATTTGATGATTTGAAAAAAAAAACGGGAGTCAATTTGAAGTTATATACAATTAAATGCATGAAAATGAACAATAATTGCAAGTGTCCGAGTGGTCCATGCCTCCTCCGAGTAACCCGGAGGTCAGCGGTTCGATTCCTCATGAGCGCATATATGCCCATTTATTTCTACAATCCCTACAAAGGCTTGTACACTATATGGCTCGTCTAATATGAGCTAATGGGTCAGTGGCTCAGTGGTTTGCGCCCCGCCTGGACCCTAATGGGCGCGGGTTCGAACCCACTGTGCTATTTTTTTCGCAGGTTCAACGATTAGCGACCGCCAGCTAAGGCGGTCTCAAATCCCACGATCCAAACGGGTCATACCCGGGCGGATTAGAGACCGACCTGAGGCGGTCGCTAGACCAAAAAAGGCGGTCACAAATATAGCTACCGCGTTTTAGCGACCGACGTTTATCTGTTAGAAATCGATCGCAAATCCTATTTTGTGACCGAAAATTGTCGCTAAATCGATTGCAAATCCGCATTTTTTTGTAGTGTCCATACCTAGATATACATGGATGGCAAGGAGAGTTCGACACGTGTCTCCATGGCAAGGGGCAGAGCCTATTATGGGATAGAACAATATATCTTATTAATAAATGTCGGACACTCTCCCAGATGAGAGATGGTTTCCTGTATGGGATAGATTCGTTAGACTCTTCAAAACAGAATTTGCTTTGGTGACGGGGATGATACATGGCGAAGAAGATTCTTCTTTTGGTTCATCCAAGAGCGACCTTCCTTCCTCGGGTTCATACATGAGACACTTTAATGCTGGGGCCGTTCGGTGTTAAAGAAGATATTAGGATGTTTTTTTAAATGGTAAATTGTGTGGGTTGGATGGAAATGTGTTGAAAATAGGCAAGGTTTAGGCGTGAAATTGTTATGTTTTGGTGCCCGATTTGCCCATGTTTTGAGTGTTTTCGATTAGTGTTTGGAGTCAAATGAGTATCATTTTTATAAAATCATTAATTTGTCTCTTTGGTTTTCATAGATGGATAGAGGGCGAAAAGAGGAGTTCGTAGGACTTTGAATCGGCCAAAACGGACTCCCGGTTGAGGAGATATGAAGATTTTACGAACAAGTGACGGATGCTGAAAAGTGCTCGACCACATAGGCTCGAGCGCCCCGCTCGAGCACAAGAACTGCACGACCACTTTAGCTCGAGCGACCCGCTCGAGCTGGTCTGCTCGAGCGCCTCCAAGGCATTTTTTCCAGATTTCATTTTTCGGCCCATGAGAGCCCGTTTCGACCCGGTGCCTATATATACATCTTCCAAACTCGTTTTAAACGACCACCAGATCCCCGAACTTTAGAAATAATTTTTAGACTTAGTTTTTGGAGAGGAAGAAGGAGAGCAAGTTTACGTTTACGTTTTGTTGATGTTTTTCGTACGAATTCACAGTTTCTTTTCGTTTATTAGTTTCTTTTCGTTAGTTTGATTTCTTTAAACACTTTGAAACTTCGTTTGAGTTAATTAAATTTCAGTTCTCAGATTTATTTTCTTTTAAAAACCCTAGTTAATGTGTCTTAGTTTCTTCGTTCAATTCATTATGTTTATGTTCGTTGTTTCTTCTATTGCTTTTATGTTTGTTAAAGCCATGTCCGGCTAAAACCCTTGTATGCTTAGGGTAGGATGAACTCGTAGAAGTAGGATGTGGGTACGTAATTAGGGTAGTTCATGACATTAGTTTTAATTCTCTTGATTAATGCATTCTGATAATTAATCTTAACTTTACCTTTGAATTTCGTACGAAAGTGTTAGAGAGAGGACGACCGCATCACTCAATAACAATTAGTAGTCTTAACGAGAAGGTTTAGAAAGGGTTAATTTATTTACCAGTTTAGCGAAGGAGGACGACCGCATCACCTTAGTTAAATTAGGGTCTCATTAATTGAGCACAATCTATTAACTTGTTAGTAGATTAGTGAAGTCGAGTGTTAGGGTAAAGTATTAGGGTTTAGAATCTTGAGCTTTCACCTTGCATTCTTAGACTTAGGTTATTTCTTGTGTGTCACAGTTATTTTGATTATGTACCTGCTCCGTTAGTATACGTAGGGATTCCTATCCTGAGCATCACCATCTCATACTTGCATACACACCTTAGATACTTAGTTTAATTTTCCTTTTGCATTCGTAGAGTAATTTAGTTTAGACTTAATTCTTTTAATTTTCAATCCCCAAACATACACTCATATTAACTACGACGCGTAGATCTTCAGGGATCTATTCGCATACACACTTTCCCTTGGGTTCGATAATACTTGGTCCCTATACTTGCCACTACTACAGTGAACCCGTACTCTTGCGGGGAAGCTACTAGTAAAAGCTAGTATATTCGCTTCAAGTCAATGGCGCCGTTGCCGGGGATGGCGTTGTATGTCTTTTGAATAGGACTTGTCGATAGCTTAGTAGTTAGTAGTGAGTGACTTATTTTCTGTTTATTTTTATTTGTTCAGCAGTTGCGTTTTGATCCTTTTGCTAGTGTTTCAGGTTTATGAAAACACGCTCACAAGGCAATACAGGCGAAGAAAGAATCCTGTCAGACCCTGAGACGATAGCCAGAAGGAACCGAGCTTTCTTGAGAAGAATGACTACTGCTGGAGACAAAGACAACATGAATCTGGATGGAGATGGGGACTTAGACAAAATAGCTGCAGAGTATACTGTTTTAGTGGAGCAGGCGGTTGGAGTTGAGAGCAGTAACCAGCAAAAACCCATAGGGGAAGCTCAGAACCAACTCCCAAACCCGCAAAACTCAATTAACTCTACACATACACAACCCCAAAACCAGAACCAAAACCAGATTATCCACCAAAACCCACAACAACCATTTAACAACCCTGCTTACCCACCAAATAATCACCCTTACCCTTACCCTTATCCACCATACCCGTATCCTCATTACCCATACCCACCACCACCTGCTTACAACCAACCACCAATTTATCAACCACCACCAGTCCAGCAAGTACCCATACCACCAGTTGTTCCTCAACACGTTCCGCAGAATGGAGAGAATATGGCTATTCGGTGGAGGTTTGCAGCGCAGCCGCAGAGGTACTACGATGGGGTGGCGTTACCTCCTGTTGAGGCGAACAACTTCTCGATTTCCCCGGGAATTCTAAAGCTGCTTATAGAGAACCAGTTCAAGGGGGTGATCGGGAAAGAGAATCCTCACACACATTTAAGAAGTTTTCTAATGATAGCCTCCACCTTCAATTATAATGGCATGTCTGAAGATGCCAAGAGGCTTAGGCTGTTCCCATTTTCATTGACGGGAATAGCTAAGGAGTGGTACGATAATACGCTCCCGCGGGGAGGTATTACCACTTGGGCCGAGCTCGAGCGTCTGTTCCTCGAGCGATTCTACCCTCCATCTAGGACGATCAAGGCTAGAATTGAGATCTCGTCCTTTCGCCAGAAGTCTGGAGAGGATTTACGCCAAGCGTGGGAGAGATACTCAAACATGCTGATTTAGTGCCCGCAGCACGGGTACAATGAGGGAGACATTATGACATTCTTCTATAGTGGTGCCAACAAGGCGGGGCAAGACCATTTAGACGCCTGTGCGGGCGGAGCATTCTTGAACCATGGCATAGAGAGGTGTAGGGAGATCGTGGACAACATTGTCACGAATGTCGGTGCTTGGAGTGGAGATGCAGATTTTCAGAGGGTGTATCAGGTTGAAGAGGGAGAAGGAACGAGAAGGCTGTTGATAGCCATGATGGAGAAGATCAACAACCTCGAGTTGGGGAAGAATTTGGTTGGAGAGCATGCAGCAGAGAATGATAGAGTAGACCAGCCAAGTGGACAGCAAGAGGTAGCCAATTACATGGGAGGTCCGTATTACAATCAGAATGGCTACCAAGGTGGTAATCAGTATGGAAGGCCTTCTTATGGCCAACCATTTGCACCTCCAGGGCCACAGCCGCCTCAAAATCAATGGAGGAACACACAAGGAGTTCAAGGAGGCCAGCAGCCTCCTCAAAACACATGGAGGAAAAATGAGAATTTTTCTTATGCTAACCCAAAAGCTGGTGTTACTGTTCCTGCAGGTGTTGATCCGGGGTCTAAACCTCCTGGTGGAGAAGGCGGTGCATCAACCGAGGAGATGTTGAGAGCGATCCTTCAGAAGGTGGAAGGGAGTAAGCGATTGTCCTCCTTGGAGTACGATGTGAAGGAGCTGCACAAGAAGGGTGATCAACGTGATCAAGAGCTCCAGAAGATGAATGTTGAGTGGACTAGAACTCAACAAGAGAACAATCGAAGGTTCACTTCTTTAGAGTTCCAGATGAGCCAGATTGCAAAGTCAGTGAATAGAATGCCGGAGGGGAACCAGAAAGAGCATTGCAAGGCGATCCAGCTTAGAAGTGGAACCAACTATGAAGGGCCTCAGATGCCTGCTGACTCTGAGACGCCCCAAGTTGAGAAGGGGATTGAAAGTGAGGGGATTGAGAAACATGAAGAGATGGATGAGTCCCAGAAGGGCAAGGAAAGTAAGGAGATTGAGAGAGTTCCAAAGTGGAAGAAGGCAAAGGAAGCAGGGGATAAAGTGAAAGAAACAGAAAGAGATGAATGGGGGGTACCCAAATCTGTGATACCCGTCCCATATCCACAGCGCTTTATGAAAAAGAAGCTTGATGAAAAGTTTGCTAAATTTCTTGATGTTTTTAAACAATTTCACATTAACATTCCTTTTTATGATGCTTTGGAACATATGCCGCATTATGCAAAGTTTTTGAAGGACTTGATCGCGAAAAGGCGGCGAGTGGATGAGCCAAAGTTGGTTCAGCTGAACCACGAGGTGAGTGCATTAGTGAACAAGGCGCTTCCACCGAAGTTGAAGGATCCCGGGAGCTTCACCATTCTTTGTGACATTGGGAACGGGATCAAGAAGGGAGTGTTGTGCGACCTCGGAGCGAGCATTAATTTGATGCCACTGTCGCTTTTCAAGAAGTTGGAAGGTGGAGAACTTCAACCCACAATGATGACGATTCAACTTGCCGATCGGTCTATTACTAGACCTCAAGGTGTGGTTGAAGACGTTTTGGGATATGTTTAGTTTTGATGATTTTCCAAAACGACATGTAATAGGTTTGAAAGCAGTCAGGATAGTATCCTTTAGATCAGGTCAGGCTAGGTTAGCTCTCAGTAGAATAGGTTGCTCAGTTGAGGGGGAACTCAGCGAGGGGGAACTTCTCAACACAGCCTGAAGATATCAAGATGACAACCGGAAGAGCTGACTGAAGACATGCCATCAACCTGAACCAATGGAGAAGCCTGAAGGAAGTCCCACTGAGTGTAAGTCAGGCTGTTCTAAGCCAAGTCTGGCGGACCACTCAGTGAAGAGCCTGATCAGGTGGATCAGTGCTGCACCAAGTAGGCCCTGAAGAAGTCAGGCTACTGTGGTCAGGGAAGTTTGTCATTCAGCCTTATGACAAACTTCTTGGAGTGATCTTCAAACAGTCTCTGAAGGACAACTACACTGAAGACGTTCAGTCCACTGAAGATCATCAGTCAGTGAAGGAGGAAGCTACCTAAAGTCAGTGGGTCTTGGTCAACCCACTGAGTCAAAGATCCGTGAATCCAGGCCACGTGGACCAATCAGCACGAGGCAGCAACTCTGACACTGACAAAGGCCGAATTCCAAGAAAAGTGGTTGAAACCATTAAATGTTGGATTCAAATGTATCTTCCCTCCAACGGATACATTTGAATCCCCATTATAAATACAAGCTCATAGCTTCGTTGTAAAGTGTGTTGAAGTGTTGTATTGTGTGTAAAGAAGGAAAATCAACACCTACAAGCTATAAGAGTGTGTGAGTTGTTAGGGAGTCATAAGGAAGTGTTACTCACACCCACGACACTGACCTTTAGGTTCATTGAGTGTCAAGCTTGTAACTCATAGCTTAGAGAGGTTTTCCCAATCCTAGCTTAAGGCTAACACATTGTAAGGGAAAACCTCATCTAGTTGGAGAAAACCAAACCGAAACCAAAACCCTCTAGTTAGGTTTGTTGGGAGTAAGTTAGTGAGGAAGGGCAGCCCAGGGAGTGGTGTGAGTCCAGTTGTAAGTGCACCTTGGCACGTTAAAAACAAGAATCCCAGTAGTGGATTTCCTGTTAAATCAGGCCGTGGATGTAAGAGCTTGAGTCTCTGAACCACGTTAAACTGAGCGTTTGTTTCATTCAAAGTATTTACTAAAAGTGTTGTGAAAATCAGCTCACTGAGAGCTTTGTTATAAGAAAACTTTGGTTAAGCAATCAGGTCAGGGAGATTCCTCTCACTGACCAGATCAGGCTAGGCACTCGAGAGTTCAGTCTCTCGAGCACTGCCTTGTTGAGAGCCTGAGCTTTCAAGTCTCATCACTGACTTGATAGCTCTGACTCTCAGCAACGCAGTGACTTGAGTATTTCGTCACTGAACTCAGTCAGGGTGCAACGCGAAGCTTTAAAAAAAAAATTTGCTCCTGAATTTCCATTTAAGTCCTTCAAAAACGGGATAATCAATTGGTATCAAAGCGGGTTGTTCACATGACCACTGATCCAGTTTTGTTAAGAAAAATGGTCTACCGAACAGATCTTAAACGTTTTAAACTATGGGAATTTCTGCATATTTCATACTATTACTTGTATTCTGACATCATTCTTGTAATAGAAAATCATTTGGTTAAGAAGTTTTGGAATCATCAAAAAGGGGGAAATTGTTGGGATATGTTTAGTATTGATGATTTTCCAAAACGACATGTAATAGGTTTGAAAGCAGTCAGGATAGTATCCTTTAGATCAGGTCAGGCTAGGTTAGCTCTCAGTAGAATAGGTTGCTCAGTTGAGGGGGAACTTCTCAACACAGCCTGAAGATATCAAGATGACAACCAGAAGAGCTGACTGGAGACATGCCATCAACCTGAACCAATGGAGAAGCCTGAAGGAAGTCCCACTGAGTGTAAGTCAGGTTGTTCTAAGCCAAGTCTGGCGGACCACTCAGTGAAGAGCCTGATCAGGTGGATCAGTGCTGCACCAAGTAGGCCCTGAAGAAGTCAGGCTACTGTGGTCAGGGAAGTTTGTCATTCAGCCTTATGACAAACTTCTTGGAGTGATCTTCAAACAGTCTCTGAAGGACAACTACACTGAAGACGTTCAGTCCACTGAAGATCATCAGTCAGTGAAGGAGGAAGCTACCTAAAGTCAGTGGGTCTTGGTCAACCCACTGAGTCAAAGATCCGTGAATCCAGGCCACGTGGACCAATCAGCACGAGGCAGCAACTCTGACACTGACAAAGGCCGAATTCCAAGAAAAGTGGTTGAAACCATTAAATGTTGGATTCAAATGTATCTTCCCTCCAACGGATACATTTGAATCCCCATTATAAATACAAGCTCATAGCTTCGTTGTAAAGTGTGTTGAAGTGTTGTATTGTGTGTAAAGAAGGAAAATCAACACCTACAAGCTATAAGAGTGTGTGAGTTGTTAGGGAGTCATAAGGAAGTGTTACTCACACCCACGACACTGACCTTTCGGTTCATTGAGTGTCAAGCTTGTAACTCATAGCTTAGAGAGGTTTTCCCAATCCTAGCTTAAGGCTAACACATTGTAAGGGAAAACCTCACCTAGTTGGAGAAAACCAAACCGAAACCAAAACCCTCTAGTTAGGTTTGTTGGGAGTAAGTTAGTGAGGAAGGGCAGCCCAGGGAGTGGCGTGAGTCCAGTTGTAAGTGCACCTTGGCACGTTAAAAACAAGAATCCCAGTAGTGGATTTCCTGTTAAATCAGGCCGTGGATGTAAGAGCTTGAGTCTCTGAACCACGTTAAACTGAGTGTTTGTTTCATTCAAAGTATTTACTAAAAGTGTTGTGAAAATCAGCTCACTGAGAGCTTTGTTATAAGAAAACTTTGGTTAAGCAATCAGGTCAGGGAGATTCCTCTCACTGACCAGATCAGGCTAGGCACTCGAGAGTTCAGTCTCTCGAGTCACTGCCTTGTTGAGAGCCTGAGCTTTCAAGTCTCATCACTGACTTGATAGCTCTGACTCTCAGCAACGCAGTGACTTGAGTATTTCGTCACTGAACTCAGTCAGGGTGCAACGCGAAGCTTTAAAAAAAAATTTGCTCCTGAATTCCCATTTAAGCCCTTCAAAAACGGGACCATCAATTGGTATCAAAGCGGGTTGTTCACATGACCACTGATCCAGTTTTGTTAAGAAAAATGGTCTACCGAACAGATCTTAAACGTTTTAAACTATGGGAATTTCTGCATATTTCATACTATTACTTGTATTCTGACATCATTCTTGTAATAGAAAATCATTTGGTTAAGAAGTTTTGGAATCATCAAAAAGGGGGAAATTGTTGGGATATGTTTAGTTTTGATGATTTTCCAAAACGACATGTAATAGGTTTGAAAGCAGTCAGGATAGTATCCTTTAGATCAGGTCAGGCTAGGTTAGCTCTCAGTAGAATAGGTTGCTCAGTTGAGGGGGAACTTCTCAACACAGCCTGAAGATATCAAGATGACAACCAGAAGAGCTGACTGAAGACATGCCATCAACCTGAACCAATGGAGAAGCCTGAAGGAAGTCCCACTGAGTGTAAGTCAGGCTGTTCTAAGCCAAGTCTAGCGGACCACTCAGTGAAGAGCCTGATCAGGTGGATCAGTGCTGCACCAAGTAGGCCCTGAAGAAGTCAGGCTACTGTGGTCAGGGAAGTTTGTCATTCAGCCTTATGACAAACTTCTTGGAGTGATCTTCAAACAGTCTCTGAAGGACAACTACACTGAAGACGTTCAGTCCACTGAAGATCATCAGTCAGTGAAGGAGGAAGCTACCTAAAGTCAGTGGGTCTTGGTCAACCCACTGAGTCAAAGATCCGTGAATCCAGGCCACGTGGACCAATCAGCACGAGGCAGCAACTCTGACACTGACAAAGGCCGAATTCCAAGAAAAGTGGTTGAAACCATTAAATGTTGGATTCAAATGTATCTTCCCTCCAATGGATACATTTGAATCCCCATTATAAATACAAGCTCATAGCTTCGTTGTAAAGTGTGTTGAAGTGTTGTATTGTGTGTAAAGAAGGAAAATCAACACCTACAAGCTATAAGAGTGTGTGAGTTGTTAGGGAGTCATAAGGAAGTGTTACTCACACCCACGACACTGACCTTTAGGTTCATTGAGTGTCAAGCTTGTAACTCATAGCTTAGAGAGGTTTTCCCAATCCTAGCTTAAGGCTAACACATTGTAAGGGAAAACCTCACCTAGTTGGAGAAAACCAAACCGAAACCAAAACCCTCTAGTTAGGTTTGTTGGGAGTAAGTTAGTGAGGAAGGGCACCCCAGGGAGTGGCGTGAGTCCAGTTGTAAGTGCACCTTGGCACGTTAAAAACAAGAATCCCAGTAGTGGATTTCCTGTTAAATCAGGTCGTGGATGTAAGAGCTTGAGTCTCTAAACCACGTTAAACTGAGCGTTTGTTTCATTCAAAGTATTTACTAAAAGTGTTGTGAAAATCAGCTCACTGAGAGCTTTGTTAAGAAAACTTCATGTAAGTACTCAGGTCAGGGAGATTGCTCTCACTGACCAGTTCAGGCAACGCACTCGAGAGTTCAGCATCTCGAGTCACTGTGTTACTTAGAGTGTGAGTCTCCAAGTCACCACACTGACTTGGTAGCTCAGGGTCTCAGTAATGCAGTGACTTGAAGTGTGACCTCTCGAGTCACTGCCTTGTTAAGAGACTGAGCTCTCAAGTCATCCCTCTGACTTGATGGCTCTGACTCTTAGCAACGCAGTGACTTGAGTATTATTCACTCTTGCTGAACTCCCTGAGTAAAGTTAGTTTTTTAAAAAAAAAATTGCTCCTGAATTCCCATTTAAGCCCTTAAAAAACGGGACCATCAAGACGTCCTAGTGAGAGTTGGAGATCACATTTTTCCAGCCGACTTTGTAGTGCTAGAGATGGAGGAAGATGATCACGTGCCCCTAATCTTGGGAAGACCGTTCTTAGCTACGGCGGGGATGGTGCTAGACGTGGCAAATGGGAAGATTACATTGAAGGTTGATGATCAAGAAGTGAAGATCTCCCTATATGAAGCCATGAAGCACCCGAAGGAGGATGAGAGCTTGTATTGCATGGATGCCATTGATCCTAGTGTTGAAGACACACCTCCTATCCCTAATCCTTCTCATATTCATGAATTTTATAGTCCTTCACTTGATTATTTAACCCATGAGCATTATGATCTTAATTATTTTGATAGGGATAAAGTGAAGAAGTTGAAGGAAGAAGAAGAGGTGAAAAGAGTGGACGTGATCCAGTTGGAAGGAAAAGGAGGAGTTAAGAAGAAAAAGTCCAAATTTAAGAAACTGTTTGGTAAGAGCCCTCCAGATAAATGTGAGAAGGAGTTGAGACCCATAACACTTGGGGATGAGAAGAAAGCAAAGGAGCTCATGATGGAGGGGCATCAAGGAAATGAGTTCAAATACCACTCTTATGAGAGTAAGGGAGGTAAAATTGAGTATGATGTCCCATAAGCTCCTTTGAGCTTGGTCCGGCATGAGGACCTTAAAAATAGCGCTGAATGGGAGGCAACCCATTTTTATTTGTTTTTAGTGTCCTATTATGTTATTAGGGTGTTGTTGAGTCGTATGTTTAACCTCGTACTTGAGAGTTTTATTTTGTAGGCTTGTCTCTAAAAGAGTAAAGGTATCATGGAGTACCAAAGAAGTGGAGATTGAAGGAACCAACTCAAGCAAGGGAGTGTGCAAGGCTATTGAGAGAAATTGAATTATTTGGTTGAGGTAACCCACAACCCTAAACTTAGACCTCTAGCAAGGTCGAAGTTTGGGGGGGTGGAGTTTTTTTTTTATGTTTCTTGTTAAATTGCACATGCATGCACGCCCTTATCTTTGAGTTGAGTTTGATTGATTATTGGTTTGTTGAGATACTCCTTGGGGTGATTTTGATTTGACTCGCTATTGCATATTTCATGCCTATCAATCATCTTATGCTTGTTGATTGCTATCTTTGAGTATGATTTGATGAGTAGAGTGAGTTGTAAGGGTGAGTTAGAAATTCTTTTGTGTGAGTGTTTGAGTTTGAGCTGATTTGAGAAAGAACTTGTATGCTTGTGAATTTTTCTTTTGAGTACTTGTGTGATGAGAGTGAGAATGCACTAGGACTAGCATGGATGTGAAAGCCGTGAGCTTTTGAGCCTTATGAGATTTTGATGCATGATTTGATATCTTCGTTTGTGAGTGGATCGTCACCTTAGAGGATGCTAGAACTTGTGTGTGCTCTCACTTCTTGATTGTGTCTAGTTTGATATGCCGAATGTGATCTTAGGCCATCTTTGATTTGAATGAGTCACTTAGCCAAAAATTTTCCTTACCATTGATATTTGTCCCTTGTTAGCCCCGTTGAGCCGAAAACCTATTTTATTTGCTAGCACATATGAACACTATTCCAATTCCTAAGCCTTTTTGTCCCAATTTGAGTGGAGAATAGGAAAGTGTGAATATTGAAGGGATTGATTTGAGTTGAAAAAGGAGAGTTATTGATGGTTGAGTGGTGATAAAATAAGGGTGTGAATGAGATTTGAGTTGTGGGAAAGAATAAAAAAATTGAGAATGAGCAAAAGAAAAATTGAGCTCATGTGTTTGTGCGAAAAAGAAAAAAAAAGAAAAAAATGAAGTGATTGAAAAAAAAATGTGAAAAAGTGAGAAAGAGAAAAATTGAAGTGTTGAGAGTATGGAATTGAAAGAGTGTTGATTGGAAATGTTTGAAGTATTCTGTTCCTAATCTCGAAGTGTCAAAGTTTGATTTTCTATTCTCCATTCACTTGAGTCACTTACCCAAATTGTTATCCCACCCGTCCAAAGAGCCTACATTACAACCTTGAGAAAAGTCATTTTTGATTCGGCATTGATTTCTAGAGTATGGTCGGAGTTGAGAGTGCTTACAAGCATATGGATGCCGATATGAGTGATTGATTGTTTGAGTGAGTCCCTTAATCATTGATATACACTTGTGAGGGAGTGAAAAACATCGTTGAGAGCACATCCATGTTTGATCTTGGTGGTTCTTGTTGTTGTTGCATGAGTATGATGAAGGAAGGTGAGTGAGTATACATGTGATTGATCTTTAAAGCTCGAGTTCATTTACTAGCATGATTTGATTCTTTGACTCATTCCTAATAATTTCACTTGACTTATTATTTCGTTGCTTGGGGACAAGCAACATGGTAAGTTTGGGGGGGTTGATTAGGCGTGAAATTGTTATGTTTTGGTGCCCGATTTGCCCATGTTTTGAGTGTTTTCGATTAGTATTTGGAGTCAAATGAGTATCATTTTTATAAAATCATTAATTTGTCTCTTTGGTTTTCATAGATGGATAGAGGGCGAAAAGAGGAGTTCGTAGGACTTTGAATCGGCCAAAACGGACTCCCGGTTGAGGAGATATGAAGATTTTACGAACAAGTGACGGATGCTGAAAAGTGCTCGACCACATAGGCTCGAGCGCCCCGCTCGAGCACAAGAACTGCACGACCACTTTAGCTCGAGCGACCCGCTCGAGCTGGTCTGCTCGAGCGCCTCCAAGGCATTTTTTCCAGATTTCGTTTTTCGGCCCATGAGAGCCCGTTTCGACCCGATGCCTATATATACCTCTTCCAAACTCGTTTTAAACGACCACCAGATCCCCGAACTTTAGAAATAATTTTTAGACTTAGTTTTTGGAGAGGAAGAAGGAGAGCAAGTTTACGTTTACGTTTTGTTGATGTTTTTCGTACGAATTCACAGTTTCTTTTCGTTTATTAGTTTCTTTTCGTTAGTTTGATTTCTTTAAACACTTTGAAACTTCGTTTGAGTTAATTAAATTTCAGTTCTCAGATTTATTTTCTTTTAAAAACCCTAGTTAATGTGTCTTAGTTTCTTCGTTCAATTCATTATGTTTATGTTCGTTGTTTCTTCTATTGCTTTTATGTTTGTTAAAGCCATGTCCGGCTAAAACCCTTGTATGCTTAGGGTAGGATGAACTCGTAGAAGTAGGATGTGGGTACGTAATTAGGGTAGTTCGTGACGTTAGTTTTAATTCTCTTGATTAATGCATTCTGATAATTAATCTTAACTTTACCTTTGAATTTTGTACGAAAGTGTTAGAGAGAGGACGACCGCATCACTCAATAATTAGTAGTCTTAACGAGAAGGTTTAGAAAGGGTTAATTTATTTACCAGTTTAGCGAAGGAGGACGACCGCATCACCTTAGTTAAATTAGGGTCTCATTAATTGAGCACAATCTAGTAACTTGTTAGTAGATTAGTGAAGTCGAGTGTTAGGGTAAAGTATTAGGGTTTAGAATCTTGAGCTTTCACCTTGCATTCTTAGACTTAGGTTATTTCTTGTGTGTCACAGTTATTTTGATTATGTACCTGCTCCGTAGTATACGTAGGGATTCCTATCCTGAGCATCACCATCTCATACTTGCATACACACCTTAGATACTTAGTTTAATTTTCCTTTTGCATTCGTAGAGTAATTTAGTTTAGACTTAATTCTTTTAATTTTCAATCCCCAAACATACACTCATATTAACTACGACGCGTAGATCTTCAGGGATCTATTCGCATACACACTTTCCCTTGGGTTCGATAATACTTGGTCCCTATACTTGCCACTACTACAGTGAAGCCGTACTCTTGCGGGGAAGCTACTAGTAAAAGCTAGTATATTCGCTTCAAGTCACTGATGAGCCGTCTTTAAATAAACCTGGTCAAGAGAATCCTGTTTTTGATGAAAGTTTTAAGAAAAAAACTGCTGAAGAGGATGTTGGTGCAAAGAATGGTGCTGATAGTGTTAGAATGGATAATTTGAATGAACCTGTTCAAGAGAATCCTGTGGTTGATGAAAGTTTGAAGAAAAAAACTGCTGAAGAAGATGGTGGTGTGAAGAATGTGGCTGATGGAGGCAGGATGGATAAGTGTATTGGTCAGAATGCTGGGGTGGATGGAGGTATCAAGGATCGTGAAGATACTTTTACAGGTGATGAACTTGATGATGCAGTGAAATCTGTTTCTTCAAAGGTGAAAAGAGCTGGTAAGGATAGTTCAAGTCTTTTTTGGTTGATTAATGATGAAGTTGGGTATGTTTCCAAGTTGGTGAAGTTAAACAAGAAGTGTTATCGTACTATTCCACAACCTCATATGGAAGTTGTTGACTTTTGTTTTTATGATGGTGATGGTTCTGTTGAAGTGTAAGTATTTAATTACTTTTTTTTTAGTTTGGTAGTTATATGTGTGTATACTTATATATACATTTTTATTTTTTGATCAGGGAATCTTATTATAGTCATGGCGATGATATTAGTCTGTACAAGGCTGAAATTAATACATTGCTTCCTAACCAAGAGATTGAAATTCCTGTTGTTTCTGCCTGGTGCTTGGATGTTAATGGTGATGTGTTTACGGATGGTAGACGGAGCAGATTTGCCTTCAATCTTAATCACAGTGTAAGTTTTGTTTTATAGGTATTTTTTGTGTTTTGTTGTTAATGCTTTGGGTGTTGGGTATTATCTCTTTGGATATTGCTTTGTAATTCTTAGGGTATTGCTGTTTTAGTCTTGGGGTATTACTGTTTTAGTCTTGGGGTATTACTGTTTTACTCTTGGGGTATTGCTGTTGTTGGGATATTTTAGTTTTGATGATTTTCCAAAACAACATGTAATAGGTTTGAAAGCAGTCAGGATAGTATCTTTTAGTTTCAGATCAGGCTAGGTCATTTCTCAGTAGAACAGGTTATCAGTGGAGGAAGAACTCAGCTGAGGAAGCACTCAGAGGAGGAAAGCTCAGCTGAGGGGGAACTCTACTGAGGGATAACTCAGTGAGGGGGAACTCACTGTCAGAGCCTGAGGAAGTCAAGATGACATCACAAAGAGATCGACTGAAGCCATGTCAGAAGACCTGAACCTGAAGAGAAGCCTGAAGGAAGTCCCACTGAGTATAAACCTGACTATTCTAAGCTGGTCAGTAGACTACTCAGTGAAGAGCATGATCAGGAGGATCAATGCTGTACCAAGTAGGTCCTAAAGGAGTCAGGCTACTGTGGTCAGGGAAGATTGTCATTCAGCCTTATGACAATCTTCTTGGAGAGATCTTCAAAAGTCTACTGAAAGACAACTACACTGAAGACATTCATGTCTACTGAAGATTATCAAGTCAGTGGAGGATAAGTCATCTGAAGTCAGTGTGCCCTGATCAAGTCCACTGAACCAAAGAGCCGTTGGACTCAGTCCACGTGGACCAATCAAGTCAAGACAGCTCATCTGACACTGACAAGGCCGAGTTCCAAGAAAAGTAGGTGTTCCCTACTGATAGTCTGGATTCAAATGTGACTACCTCCAACGGTAATATTTGAATCCACACTATAAATACAAGCTTCCAGCTGCGGTTTCAAGTGTGTGATAAGGGAAATCTACACCTACGAGCTGGTGGTGCGAGAGTGGTGCAAGTCATGAGGGAGTCATAAGGGTGCACCATCTCCATCAAGAACACTGACCTGAGTTTTTCATAGTCATATTTGAGTGTTCCAGTTTGTATACTCGAGCTCATCATATACATCCTAAGCTTAGAGAGATTTTCCCAACCTTAGCTTAAAGGCTAAAACCATGTAAGGGAAAATCTCACCTAGTTGGAGAGAACCAAACCAAAACTAAACCCTTTCCAGATGAGTGTTAGGTGTTGCAGTGAGGTGAGGAGAGGCAGTCCCTGAGTGAAGAGGGATGTGAGGCCAGTTCGAGAGGCAGCTCCGCGGAGGGGTGTGAGTCCAGTTGTGAGTGCACCTTGGCACGTTAAAAACAAGAATCCCGGGTAGTGGATTTCCTGTTAAATCAGGCAGTGGATGTAGGAGCTTGAGCCTCCGAACCACTTTACATTGCTGTGTTCTTTATTGCTTTACTGACTTGCATAACATCAGTGTTAAAACAAAAATTTCTCCTAATTTCCCATATTGTCCTTATTTACTGAAAGAAAACGGGACCAACAATTGGTATCAGAGCAGGTTGTTCACATGACCACTGATCTAGTTTTGTTAAGAAAATTGGTCAACCGAGCAGATCTTAAATGTTTTTAAAACTATGGGAATTTCTGCATGTTTCAAACTATTACATGTGCTCTGACCTCATTCTTGTAATAGAAAATCTTTTTGTTAGATGTTTTGGAATCATCAAAAAGGGGGAAATTGTTGGGATATTTTAGTTTTGATGATTTTCCAAAACAACATGTAATAGGTTTGAAAGCAGTCAGGATAGTATCTTTTAGTTTCAGATCAGGCTAGGTCATTTCTCAGTAGAACAGGTTATCAGTGGAGGAAGAACTCAGCTGAGGAAGCACTCAGAGGAGGAAAGCTCAGCTGAGGGGGAACTCTACTGAGGGATAACTCAGTGAGGGGGAACTCACTGTCAGAGCCTGAGGAAGTCAAGATGACATCACAAAGAGATCGACTGAAGCCATGTCAGAAGACCTGAACCTGAAGAGAAGCCTGAAGGAAGTCCCACTGAGTATAAACCTGACTATTCTAAGCTGGTCAGTAGACTACTCAGTGAAGAGCATGATCAGGAGGATCAGTGCTGTACCAAGTAGGTCCTAAAGGAGTCAGGCTACTGTGGTCAGGGAAGATTGTCATTCAGCCTTATGACAATCTTCTTGGAGAGATCTTCAAAAGTCTACTGAAAGACAACTACACTGAAGACATTCATGTCTACTGAAGATTATCAAGTCAGTGGAGGATAAGTCATCTGAAGTCAGTGTGCCCTGATCAAGTCCACTGAACCAAAGAGCCGTTGGACTCAGTCCACGTGGACCAATCAAGTCAAGACAGCTCATCTGACACTGACAAGGCCGAGTTCCAAGAAAAGTAGGTGTTCCCTACTGATAGTCTGGATTCAAATGTGACTACCTCCAACGGTAATATTTGAATCCACACTATAAATACAAGCTTCCAGCTGCGGTTTCAAGTGTGTGATAAGGGAAATCTACACCTACGAGCTGGTGGTGCGAGAGTGGTGCAAGTCATGAGGGAGTCATAAGGGTGCACCATCTCCATCAAGAACACTGACCTGAGTTTTTCATAGTCATATTTGAGTGTTCCAGTTTGTATACTCGAGCTCATCATATACATCCTAAGCTTAGAGAGATTTTCCCAACCTTAGCTTAAAGGCTAAAACCATGTAAGGGAAAATCTCACCTAGTTGGAGAGAACCAAACCAAAACTAAACCCTTTCCAGATGAGTGTTAGGTGTTGCAGTGAGGTGAGGAGAGGCAGTCCCTGAGTGAAGAGGGATGTGAGGCCAGTTCGAGAGGCAGCTCCGCGGAGGGGTGTGAGTCCAGTTGTGAGTGCACCTTGGCACGTTAAAAACAAGAATCCCGGGTAGTGGATTTCCTGTTAAATCAGGCAGTGGATGTAGGAGCTTGAGCCTCCGAACCACTTTACATTGCTGTGTTCTTTATTGCTTTACTGACTTGCATAACATCAGTGTTAAAACAAAAATTTCTCCTAATTTCCCATATTGTCCTTATTTACTGAAAGAAAACGGGACCAACAGCTGTGTATACCTTGGGGTATTGCTGTGCATACCTTTTGGGGTATTGCTTTGCATACCTTTGGGGTATTGCTTTGCATACCTTTGGGGTATTGCTTTGCATACCTTTTGGGGTATTGCTTTGTATGCCTTGTGGTAAACTTGGGGTATTGTTGTGTATATCTTGGGGTATTATTGATTTATTCTTGGGGTATTGTTGTGTATAACTTGGGGTATTGTTGTATATATCTTGGGGTATTGTTGTGTATACCTTGGGGTATTGCTGTGTATATTTTAGGGTATTACTGATTTATTCTTGGGGTATTGCTGTGTATATTCTTGTGTATTGCTTTTTAAAATTTATGCTATTATTTATTATTGATTTTTTTTTTTTTGTAGTTTTTCTTGAGTGAGGTCGTAATGAAGGGAGTTGATGTTGAAAAAATGGCTGATAACTTTTTCTGTGTGTGGGACACATGGATTTCTGTGTATGAAGGTTGTTTCATGTCTGCACAAATGGTTAGTTGAATTGTTATTGTTTTGTGTATTTTTAATTATTTTGGTTTTACTAAAGTTTAATAATTATTTCTTTTGTTTTTCCAGATTTTCGTTCCTTTTTGTATCCATGATCATTATGTTGTTGTTGTAATTAACTTTGCTGATAAAAAGTTGCAATTGCTGGATAACTTGAAGCATGTTGAGGAAGTTAATGATTACACAAAGTCTGCTGATATATTTGTAATTATTCTATACATATTTATTTGTAATCATTTTATATTTTTAATTTACAACTTTGTATTTATATGTTTTTTTTTTTACTTTTTTTTAGGTCAAACTGATGTGTAGGTTTCTTAAGTTGAAGAAACATTCTAAGGCTGGTGATATTTTGGAATATCAATTTGAAAATATGTCTTTAAAATGGCAAACTGGAAAGCCTGATAAGGATTGTGGTGTGTATATGATGCATCACATCAAACAATTCAATGGAACTTCTTATTCTTATCCAGACTTGACTCGGGTAATTGTTATATTTTATTTTTTATGTTTTTTTTGTTATTTGCTTATTTACTTATTTTATTTTTTATTGACTTTTTTTTATAGGAGGATATCCGTATAGCTATCAGGGCAGAAATCTGTGCAATCCTAGTTCTCTCGAACTTTAACTCATCTAGGTCTGATGTTATTGAGAAGGTTTACAATTTTTATAAGCAAAAGACCGATTTAATCAAGAATATTGCTTTGAAGAAGAAGGAAAAAAAATGAAAAAACTGCTGAAGAGAAAAAAAAAACGGGCTGCTAATGCTTTGAAAACTATGGGTGATGATTTGGGGAGGGGAAAGAGGAGAAATGTTAAGTGATATTTTTTAGTTGAACATTTAAAGTATTTTGTATGTATTTTTGTTTTGAAATTTGTAATGGTTTAACTGATGTGGGTTAATATGTATATTAGTGGTTTAATGTGTAATGGTTTAACTGATGTGGGTTAACATGTGTTTAAATGATGCTGGTTAATATGTATTTAGTGTTTTTTTTATTTTATGTTTTATATGTTTTTTTAATTTTTGTGTTGTATTAATAATTATTTCATGTGGTATTGTTAAATATATCTTCGGGTATTACAATCTTTAACTTCGGGTATTGCTAACTATAACTTCGGGTATTACAATCTTTAACTTCGGGTATTACAATCTTTAACTTCGGGTATTGCAAACTATAACTTCGGGTATTACAATCTTTAACTTCGGGTATTGCTAAAACTTAAACAATGTATAAAACATAAAGTACTTGCAATAATACTCCAATATTTGATCATCAATATCTCAAGTAAATGATGAATAATCTGAAAAAAGAATTACAATTGTCATTCAAATAATATGTGGATTTGGTGTAGTGGAACCATATTCCCTCATTTGTGATGATTGTGATGTTGATTTCTTCTTCTTCTTCTTGTTTTGATGGAGACCACTCTTTATTCTTTGACTTCTTCCCTTCGTTACCGATCGTTTTGGATTTAGAATTTTGTTAGATGTCTCAAAATGAGCTTCACTTCCTTCTTTTTGTGCAGAGTATCTTTGGTTAAGTATTTTCTCATATCTTTCACATCCTTCTTCAATAAGTTCTCTCATTTCTTCACTTTCTTCACTCATCAAGACTATGTTATAGTACTTCCTTATGATAGCATGTCTCCATGGGATATTGGTTGCAACTTTGTCATTGTTCCTGTTTTTAAAAAAATTGAATAGTAACATTAGTTAGTTCTTATCAGTTTTAATGAGAATAGTAAAATAACAGTAATTAAAAAACACAAACTGTACCTTTCTTTGTTATTGATATCATTTTGGTTCTTGTCCCACACATGTGCTTTTGCAAGTTTGCACCATCTTTTCAATATATAGTTATCGGGTATCCTTTGTACTGAATGTACGTTCAATATTCTCAAGGAATGATAACACAATATGCCTAATTCTTCAAACTTCTTACAATCATAGGTTATTAGGTTCATGGCAGTGTCATATACCACTCTGTTGTTGTGCTCAACATTATCATTTTTGACCTCATAGATCAAAGTGGTATCATAGACTTGTACAACAATCGAACAGACGAATATGGACTTTATGAACTCCTCTTCAAAACGTCTGAATATGGTGAGTGTGTATATCTCAGCAGCATGTTTGAGCATTCCTTTCATTCCCAGGTGCGATTCAGGTATCATTCTTGAGCAATTGAATTCATCTTTTTTTTCAGTGCTTCTCCATTTATTTACCGTGTTCTTGAATATCTCATAAAATTCTGTCAAATTTGTCTGCTTGTTTGCTCTGAAACCTATTGCATGATTTTTGCTTTCACTTCTTTGGGATGATCTTATTCCAGCAGAAAATATGTCTTTGCTTAACGCTGTACACCATTTTTCTTTTAAACTGTATAGTCTAATAAACCAAGCATTTTTTTTGAGTCCATATGTTGATATCATGTTCTTCCAATTTCTTTCGAAGTCATTCTCATCCATGCATCCAGATAGACATTTGTTGAAAACATCTTTAAAATGACCGTCTTTCTTTAATTCTCCAAATCTTGCAATTGTGTTTTGGTGTAGGTGCCATAGACACAACCTGTGTCTTGCTTCAGGGAATTCCTGTAAAAGAACATTCAATAAGCAATATCCAAAAAAAAAAAATTAGCAATACCCGAAGAAGTAAATTCAAATACCCGAAGCACTAAATACTAATACCCGAAGCATTAAATACCAATACCCGAAGCATAAAATACCAATACCCGAAGCATTATATAACAATACCCAATTCTATAAATATCAATAACAGAACTTAACCAAATATAAAACACAACTCTTTCTCAAGTATTAAATAATGTATACAATATTAAAAGAAATTTACCTTCCCTATCGCATTTGCTATTGCTAAGTCTTGGTCTGTGAACACTGTCTTTTGTACTTTCTCCCCCATTGAGTTTTTGAACATCTGGAAAAGCCATTCGAACGTTTTTGTTTTCTCATCAGATATGAATGCACAACCGAACATTACGTTCTTCCAGTGGTTGTTTATCCCAACAAAAGGTGCACATATCAAGTTGTACTTGTTTGTTCTGTATGTTGTATCAAAAACCATTACATCTCCATAGATTTCATAATCTTCCATCATCAAAGAATCCCTCCAAAAGATACTTGATAATCTCCCATCTTCATTGAGCCTAATCTTGTAAAAGAAATTTGTATCTCTTATTTTTTCTGCTTCCATCATGTTGATCAGGTTGTTTGCATCACCCCCTTTAACTGCTTCCATTTTAAACTTGTTTACCAAGTTGTAATGGTCCTTTATTGTGTGTCCTAAGTTTTCCTCCCCTCCAACTTCATTTGTCATATAGCGATATGAGTCTATTGTTCTCATCCCTGAAGACACCATATCCTCTATCACTCTACTCTTGTCCATAGTGATTTGTCTTTCCGAACGGTGCATATGGTTCCATTCTGTTCTAGTTAGCTCATGATTGTGCTCTGTCTCATGTTGCACAACTGAATAATTGCCCTCTTTAGTCTTCTTGACCAACATTCTTGCCTTGCAGTCTGTTCTTGTTATACCAATTCTCCTTTTTTTGACAGATGTTATAGGAGTTGAATTACTGTCCTTTTTCGTTCTTATTCCAGTACAGGAGCACACAAACAACTTGCTCAAAAGTATAGATTTATCAGTTGCAGAAAATTTATTTGTTGATTTACGAACACTGAAACCCAAACAACGTGCATGCTTACAATATAAGGAATACATCTTTTCTACTGCGTCTTTTTCTACACCGATCAAAGAACCTCTTATATCGACATGTTTTGTATTGTCATCTGTTTTAAACAAACATATATTTTTAATATTATTAGTACTATATAATAGAACATTTAATTAGCAATATTCCAAGGTAGTAATCAGCAATACGCCAAGAACAAAGTAGTAATACCCCAAGACTAAATTAATAATACCCCAATAATAATACAGCAATACCCGAAGGTATTAATTAGCAATACCCTAAGAACAAATCTGCAATACCCGAAGGTATTAATAAGCAATACCCCAAGAACAAAGCAACAATTTCCCAAGACTAAATTAACAATACCCGAAGGTATTAATCAGCAGTACCCCAAGAACAAAGTAGCAATTTCACAAGATTTAATTAACAATACCCGAAGGTATTAATTAGCAATACCCCAAGAACAAAACAGTAATACCTTAAGCTATTAATGAGTAATACCCTAAGATCAAAATAGTAATACCCGAAGAATATTTTTCTACCTTTGTTTACTATCACGGAAAGTTCTTCAGCTGTTACTGGTTTTAATATCTCATCATCCTTTTGAAGACTTTGTCCACCAATTATTGTGCAATCATATATTTCTTCTTCTCCTTCAGCCGGTAGTATTTGAATCAAGTGTAGATTTTCACCTATTTCATTCCCTTCGTATAGTTATAAAATGTTTCTCATAAATCTGTTAAATTACAGTAAAAAATTAGCAAATTAGGTCAAATACCTGATTCATCGTATTCTTCAGCATATTCCATGTTTTATCTGATATTTGTGCGCGTCTAATTCGCAATGAGTTTTGCAATGTATTTTTGCTTTCGATTTCGACCTTCTCTTTCTTCACAGTAGTACGATTTTACTGCTATTTTCTGAATTCGATTTGGTTTCGTTTTGCAATGTTTGATTTCGAATCTCTTATGTATGTGTTTTGTTGTGGGTTATTGGTTTGAGTTTTTTTCTCCGGGTTCTGGACCTGAGACCCGCGAGCTTAGTATTCGGGTCGGCTGACCCGCGAGTTTTAGTCGGGTCGGCCGACCCGCGAAATTCTATAATTGGTCAAAATCAATTTGAAATTAGGGTGCAAAATCCAATTGCATAGTATGCACTTGGATGCACCCTAGAACTACTCTTTTATTTATGTTTTCTGCTAATAAAATGAGAAGATACATATCGTAATCTATATATATATATATATATAACAAAAATAGGGTTTATGGTTGAGAAACTTTTTTTACCAATCTAATTACTATCGTAATATATCTTTAATTATATTTTTTTATGAATCACTTGTGTTATTCATTGGGGTGATTCCATGAAATTCTTAATTTAGAGAATTTATTCTAGATTGTACAACCTCATACCAATGCATATAATAATTGTATAAAATGGAAAGTAAATTTTAAATATTTTGTAATAACAATTTAAAATATAATTAAAATTAAAATTCCTCTCCCCTCCACCCTATATATCCAATTTCATCAGGAGAATATCTTGTTTTTCTTGGAAAAGTTTAGACGTTAGTGTTTCACAAGTATTAAAATTTATAAAGTTAAAACAACTCGTATTTGTGTTATAAATATCACAAAAAATTTCGTTTATCAATGTGTGATACAAATGTTTATTTGTTATTTAAAAATTGGTAGAACGGCGTCGCGTACCACCTGCCATTAGAGTGGGATCAAATAAAATTTTGTAGATAGACTTCGATCAATGGATAAAGTTTTCCCCCGTACAGTAGGGCACAATTACAGTACGTACAACGTGCAAATTCAATGCGATAAATTTGATAGTACGTAGAAGCCTTGTTAGGCAGGAGTTATAATTCGTAGGCAAAAACTTGTATGAGACCGTCTCATAATATGAGACCGATCAAATTAAAAAAAGTGATAGGGTTATAATTAAATGTGATAGTATTTTTTAAGAAAAGTGATAAGTCACTTTTAACAAATATATTATCACTTTTTGTTTAAACTTTATCACTTTTTAAAAGTGACAACTTTTTAATTAATAAGTGACACATTTTAAATTAAAAGTGGATCAAATATTATTGGTCTCATACTATGAGACGGTCTCACACAAGACTTACTCAAATTCGTAATATTTGACCGCATTGTTCATCTGCACTGCACCTTTGCACAATAGTCGTTATAGATGACCGTTGCATATTGCGATAGGTTCGAACAAAAAGTGTAAACATATATATTTTAAACTCATAATTTTTATCGTTTTACACGTCTAGTGACCCATCAAGATAAATCATATCATCATTTTATAATAAATCATTGTAAAAGAACGTAAAATCAGCAGAGATTAATTAGACACACATGACATTTAATTATATGTTGTACTCGCTTACACAAACATTGTTTGGAAATGGGCACATCATGCAACTACTTTTTGAATTTTTGCATTCGAATTGCGCACGCACTTCTTAAAATTACACACACACACGTATTTTCACTAGATCATGTACAATCACATTTCCTACTTTAATCATAAAAGACTCTCTTTTTTCCCCTACTTTTCTATCACTCGCTCATAATGTCACCTACTTTCAATTACATCACCACTTTTATTTTACCCAATCTATAATAAAACAATACAACATTACTTCTGATATGAGATAAAACTCCATCCAACTCAGATAGTTTTTTTAAAGAGGAACTTCTTCACCCCTAAACAAACTCCACCTTACAATACTCAGTGAAATTGTGAAATAGAAACTTACCAAGAACAAAACTCAATTCTCACACCACCTCTATACATATATCACTCTAGAGCTTTATTGTTCACTCACCAACTCTCACCACTAGATCTGCCGCTTTCACATCATCTGTATTTATCATCATCCACAATTAGATGGTAGTCCAATCCTTGCAACAGGAGATTTGAGCTCGTACCAACGACATGAAAATCGAGAGGCATGGAAAAGTCAGATTTTTTTTTTTTTGCTTTATAATTGTTGAGAACTCACCTCTCACAACAGCTTTCTCTAGATCTGCAGCTTGCAACAAGAGACCTGATCTCGCCCCGGTGACGGAGAAGTCGAGAGGCATAAAAGTGATTTTTTTTTTCTTTATAATTGTTGAGCACTCAGCTTTCTCTAGATCGATCTGCAGCTTTCGTAATTCCCATGGAACATCAAATCGACGAACAACAACTTGCAGATATATGAATTGAGTTCTATATATGAATTGAGTTCTAGTTTCAGATCAGTTTTCTGCCAGTTCATGTAATGAAGTGTCTTTATTTTGCCCTTGCTTTTATCTCTATTTTTATTCTTATTTTTATCGTAATTAGATAAAGTCTTTTTTGTTCATTCTTCTTATTATCAATTTAAGAGAGAAAGGTTAAGACTTTTAAATAAACTAGTTCATTATTGAAAAGTAGTTTGTAAAATGAACTTGTAAATTTCTTTTTTTACATGAGACCTCTTTTTTTCACACTTAAATCCGGGTGTCTGCAACCAATATCAGGAGCAGTTTTACTAACTTCAAGTGAAGCCCATTAGATAATTTTTTCTTAAGATTATCTACATTTTGAGTAAGCTATTCATTTTTCTTTCATCGAGAAAATTAAACACCAAGATATTAGACATATGAACCCACCACAGATTCAAGTGATCCACCGATCAAAACATTAAAAAAGATATAAACCTTATAAAAGTTCACCTAGTTTAACAATTTAGTTTTCAATACAACATATATTGTTTTTTTTTTTTAAAGAAAATACAACATATATTGTTATGACATTGTAAAATTAATTTATGCTACAACGTTATCCCGGGAAAAATGTTTTTTTAGGCCCGTATCTTTAGGGTGGTTGGAAAAGGAGGACAATATGTTTTCGGGCTTGGAGAAGAGGACAATAACTTTAAAATGTGGTAAATGTAGGACAATTGAGCCCGAATTAGGTCCCATTTCCTATATTTACCACTTTCTAAACTTATTGTCCTCCTTCTCCAAGCCCAAAAACATTTTGTTCTCTTTTTCCAACCACCTTAAAGATACGGGCCTAAAAAGATAATTTTCTCCATGGATTTAAATTTGACGAGAAAAATAGTCCAGTGTTTGTCTTGTTGATCAAGAATCAAATTTATCTATTTTTTGTTACTTAAGATTTGCATGATATATTTTAGTATTTGAATATATAGTTGTAAATTGAGAAATGTAGAATAATGTTACTTCAAGTTTTTATTTAAAAAATTGTCACCTAATTTTACTTTATTTTAAAATGCCACCGAAAATGGTTGGGTGATAATTTTGAAAATGAAAACTTGATAGTGACACTTGTGCATATTTTCCTTGTAAATTTGACACTTTTACTTTTTATTGATGTAAAGACTATGAAATTTAAATCCATTACAACTTCAAACGATATTTTTTCTGAAGAAGTTTCAGTGAAATGACAAAAAAATTTGTGAAATTCATTTGTGATTCAATTTTTCTTATCTAACCCCAAAAGATTGTGACTTATAAAGTGAAAAGAAAATTATTTTATGAAAAGAAAAATACAACAATTAAATGTGAGCTAGTGATAAACAATAAGAACAATTAACACGAACACGGTTTGTTGATTCACACGGATACAAAATTGCACTCAAAGGGAGAAGAATCCCATGATCAATATCTAATCTTCATTTGAAAACTATCGTTTACATTAGGAAAAACCATATTTAAATATAATAACTTACAATGAATGACCATCAAAGCTCACATAAATAAACGTCCAACATTAAATTAAATAACTAAGTTCACAATTAATTTAAACCCAAAATATTAGATAAAACTATTAGCTCGATCAAACTTCTGACTTTTCCATTTATGCTTAGCAATCACATCGTCATCGTTCCCTCCCCCTGAAAAGCGTTAATTCGCCTTCGAATAAAAATTAGTCTCATAGTAGGTTGAGGGGAAAAATATATTTTTAGGCCAGTATCTTTAGGGTGGTTGGAAAAGAAGGACAATATATTTTCGGGCTTGGAGAAGGAGGACAATACGTTTAGAAAGTGGTAAATGTAGGACAATGGGACCTAATTCGGGCTTAATTGTCTTGCATTAACCACTTTTTAAAATTATTGTCCTTCTTCTCCAAGCCCGAAAATATATTGTCCTTCTTTTCCAAATACCCTAAAGATACGGGCCTAAAAAACATTTTTCCCCGTTATCCCCTGCACCAGAACTTCCATTATGATTCTGTCCACTATCTCAAATGCTTCAACATGCAAGTGTATGGTTTAGCCTGCAAAAAATCCAGTCATATGGAAAACAATTTTATTATTAACAAATATATTTGTTATCCAATAAATAATATTAATTGTGTTACATATTCATGATTATGGTCTTCAAGATTCTACACACTACAAAAAAATTAGTTTTCAGTGGCAAAATTTTTTGTCACTAAAACACTATTTTTCGTCACTAAAGACTTATGGTGACAGAAAATTTCGTCACAAGCACCGTCACCAAAAGCCCGTCACGAAAGGTATTTGGTGACAAATGAAGGATGTCGTCACAACAGCTAGTGACGAAACTTATTTGTCGCCAAAAATAATATTTTCGTGACAAATTTATTGTCACTATAACCTTATATTTTTGTCACCCAAATTATTTTTTGTCACAACATTCTTACATTGTTTTTGTTTCACGTGACAAAATCTATTTGTCCCCATAGATAATATTATCGTGACAAAATTATCATCACTATAACCCTAAAATTTAGTCACCCAAATTAATTTTTGTCACAACATCCTTACATCTTTTTTTTTTTCTCATGACAAAATATATTCGTCACTAAAGAAATAATTATTGTGACAATGATATTGTCACAATACTAGAGTATTATCGTCATATAAATTTATTTTTGTCACAAAAATTATTTGGTTGTGTTATTTAATGTGACAATTTTTTTTTATCATTTAAGAATTTGTGACGAAATTATTATCACAAAAAATATATACATTTGTCATATGAGATCTTGTTTGTCGCATTTACTTGTGACAATTACATTAGTCACCAATTCTGGTGATAATAACTTGGTCACCCTAAGCTACGATATTAGCCAACCAAAAATCTGGAATGACAATATTTTTTTCATTACATAAACTCATCATAATAGAATATAAATATAAATACACAATTCGCCAACCTTGTTACACTTTGAAGATATACACTAACATTAACATAAACCTATTATAAATTAACTCAAACACAAACATTGGTGTAAAAATAAACATCAATATGGTCATAAAAATAAATAATTGTAATCTAAATAAGTGTAAAATATTCATCAACCCCAAAAGTTACAGGTTGCTAAGTATTAGACTTAACATCCAAATATCTTGAAAACTCAAAACTATTTGCTTTTCGGCCTCAAACTCAAAACTCAACAGAACGTAACGAAAGTACTTACGTTCCTCTAGAACAATATGCACCCCGGAGATTGTACTTTGTTCAGATGACATATCTACAGTTATAAGATCTTCTGCGGTTGCCATTGAAGGGTATTCCCAAGCTCTCCTGCTAAAGTCCATTCTTGGAGCAGGGTCATTGACATTGTCCTCATTGACGCCATAATACATGCTCTCCGGATCAGATACTCCATATCTGTAGGAATTCATATGGATTGACCAATATGCAGATTCCTGGATGAAAAAATGAATAACTTCATCATCAGATATAGTGAATTCACTGAAAGCCATAAATAACTATTACAACCTACTAAGAATACATGAAGAATAGAAAAGAAAAAAACACATATGGTGCCATTCCTCTTCGAGAAAATAAATTCAAACGCAATACCTTTGTGCCTTCTAAGTATCTAAGTCCCAGAGTCTTATACCTTGAATTCATATCCCAAGAGCACATCTCCAGCATAGAAAACATTTTTCAAGAGAATCAAAGTTAATAAAGGCTCTATGAGTACATTTGAACATGCAATTCAAATCACACTATGCTGGATTGCACAAATTCAAGAAAAAATGCGGATAACATTAACACATTGAAAAGGTTCTTCCATCATAAAGATTAATTTCACATTTGTCAATATCAATAATTCCCATGTTTCATTGAGCTTTCCCCTATGTTCACACTAATCAAATAAGTCAGAATGTTAACAGTTCATAAGTACATTTGTCAGGCCATTCATTACTACACTCTAAAGGCAATCAATCTTCCAAATACACAGTGGATTCCAAGTATTCCCTAGAGTTATCCAGTGATAATACTTCCACTTCCACATTACCCTTCTCTTCTCATTTTCTAAAAAAAAAAAAAAAAATTGGTTCTTGACATATTATTTCTCAAAATGCATATTTAAAAGCAGGGGTACGAAAATAACAAGCCCAATAATGCTAAGCTCTAAAATGTTTCTAAACCAATGTCATATTCACATCCAAGGCTTAGGTGAGTGCATTCTCAGATTATGAAAGAGGGGAATCTGCTTTTCTGCCTTTGCACAGTTATAGGCATGACTATTTTAAGAAAAATGTATAAACTATTAAACTCTAAAGCACATAAACTATAAATACATGGCATAATTATACCTTAATGTCCTGGATCTTACGTTATCTACCTAAGATAACTCTAAAGCACCTAGGATCCTCAACACCCCTCTGCTCTAATTTCCTTTTCATATTTTCTTAATGTAATTTCCCACTTTCTTCTCTCCAATGATCAAAAATCAAAATCATAATATAGGAAACTAGAGTATTTATACATAGGGAAAAAAACCATGAAGTCATGAATACCAAAGCTGGGACACTAAATACCCAACATAGTTCTTTTGGGAATTTTCGTAAATTATGTCAAAAGCATCTCTCTCTCTCTCTCATTCATAGCAATCAGAAAATGTGTTCAATCAACACCCTTCACATAAGATAAAAAAAACTCCAACTGGAACCAAATTTTAACAAAGTAACATAAACCTAAAATAAAGGGCTCAATACTCTCCAAAATCATGAACATAATATGAAAGAATCAATACCTGCAATTGTGAATGATTATGATGCTGAATCTTTTCTCTGCAGCCATTTCAACCGTCTTTAATCCAGCAAATTCATCAGTCGCAGAACCAGAAGTACGAATACATCTCTTGTCTTGACGAGAGCAACAACCGTGTTTTCGATAAAATAATTCAACAAAAATTCTAGTTTTCCCAACTTACATCTCCCGCCCCGACCCGTCTCTTCATTTTCCCCAACTTACAGCACAAAAAGAAAAGAAAAAAATTCTATTGCCTGGACTTTGACGGGCGAGTGAAATTCTGGGGCAAGAGAAAACTTGAGATCGGACAAAGAGGGGCGCGGCTATCGGCGATGGTTAGTGACCATCCAGATCTAAGATGTTGGCGTCGAAATATGTGGCAAGGTGAGGCGTGTGGGGTAGGGGTCAGGCAGCGATGGTGGAGGGGTGCTCAGGTGCGGCTGTGGCCGGTGACGACTCCCGTCGGGATCTGAGGCTGGGAGCGGTAGGGTAGGGATTAGGCAGCGATCTGGGATTCTGCGAAAACTTGCAGAAAAATGAGAAAAGGCAGAAGGGAGTGTAGCGTATTGAAACCATAAACCTTAAATAAATATATTAAAATAAAATGTATTATATATTTAATATATACATATTTATACATACGGGACGGGTCCGGGGCGGGTCCAGTAAATACCAGAACCCGTCCCAGACCCGGCGGGGTTTTGTTTGACCGGGTCCAAACCCGTCCCAGGACCCATTTGACCGGGTTTTTACCCGTCCCGTACGGGTCGGGTTCGTGGCGGGTACGGATTTAAATCCGCCCCATTGTCATCCCTATTTTCAAAGGTATAGAAGGGTTTGATAGGAAATTGGAATTATTTTAGTGAGGAGTTACATTTTAGTTTTTTCCTTTTGATCTTATATATATTTAAACCAACGGAGGGATACAATATGTTAATATAAAATGAGTGAATTATAGAGACAAATTTCCACTTATCTTTAGGCAAAATATAAAGTAAAAATAGATCATACATAAATTATTGAAGGATGTTAGTAATTTTTACTAAAAGATATTAGTTATTTTTACTAAAAAGTATTCGTTGTTTACTGAAAACAAAGTAAGACTTTTCGATAAAAATAACTAATTCCCTTCAGCGAAAACAACTAATATTTTTCAGTGAAAACAACTAATATTTTTTTTGTGAAAAAAACAAATATCCTTCAGTGATTCATGTATGAACCACTTCATTATTGATCAATTTTTTTATATAGTGACAACTCTTGCCGTTCGCATACCAATCGACTGGTGTTAATGAACTACTACTGTTATACCGCAAATGTTATAGATTCTATTTTCTGATTGTTCCATTTGAAATTCGGTATTTCAAATTTTGGAGGAGTTTTCTAAATCTTAATAGAAGAAGTTGTAAACCTGAGTTTACATGATTTTTTTTTTTCAAATATCACTATTATGTATATACACTATCAAATTTATTACACATATTATAATTGTTTAAAAATAAATTATTTTTAAACAGTAATATTAAATATATGTAATAGTGATAGTATGTATACATAATGATGATACTTGAAAAAAAAGAGTCCAATTGAACTTGGTTCATAAAAGACGTACTCTTCAATTTTTATTTTTTTTAAAAGGTGGGAATTGTTTCACTTTCATATTTTCAATTAAAAAAAAAGGGAAAGTTGGGGCTCATTTCATAGAAGACACAAGAAAATATAAAGAGTGAAAATAGTAATTAAATTTTGACAAAGTATAGAGTGAAAATGATTCATACATAAATCATTGAAGGGCATTAGTTATTATCACTGAAGGTTATTGGTTGTTTTTACTAAAGGACATTAGTAATTTTCAATGAAGGTTATTGGTTGTTTTTACTAAAGGGTATTAGTTATTTTCACTGAAGAGTATCAGTAGTTTAGTGAAAATAAACTAAGACTCTTTAATGAAAATAACAAATACTCTTCAGTGAAACCAACTAATACTCTTCAATAAAAACAACTAATACCCTTCAATGATTCATGTATGAACCAACTTCACTTTATACATACTCTATTTTTTTTTAGTATGTATAGAGTGAAATTGGTTCATACATGAATCATTGAAGAGTATTAGTTGTTTTCACTAAAGAGTATTAGTTATTTTCACTGAAGAGTATTAGTTGTTCTTACTGAAGAGTCTTAGTTTGTTTTTTGTAAATAACCAATACTCTTCAATGAGAACAACTAATACTCTTCAGAAAATAAATAATACTCTTTAGTGAAAACAACTAATACCCTTTAATGGTTTATGCATGAACCATTTTCACTCTATACTTTATTAATAAAAAAACAAATAGGGTGTAACAGAACTATTTTTAAAACACTTTAATTTAGTATCTTGACAAAGATGATAGTCGTCACCAAAAATATAGACTTCTTGTGACGACTTGCTATTCGTCACAATATGTATCTTCTTTTTATGTGACAAAGATGGAAGTCGTCACCACAAATAAAGATTTATTGTGACGATTTTCAGATTGTCACAATAGATTACAGTTTTTATGACGAAGTGTGAGATTATCGCTCTAACATGTCTTTTACGTGACGGATATGATCTTCGTCACCATAAATAGAGACTTTTCGTGACGATTTGCAATTCGTCACAACAGATATTCTTTTAATGTGATGAAGATGGTAGTTGTCACCACAAACTGAGACTTCTTGTAACGACTTGCAATTTGTCACAACAAATATCATTTTTATGTGACGAAGATGGAAGTCGTCACCATAAATAGAGTCTTCTTGTGATGACTTTCAGATTGTTACAACAGATCTTATTTTTTACGTGATAAAATCGAAGTCGTCACCACAAACATTGACTTATTGTGATAACATAACGATTGTCATAATAGATTTCTTTTTTACGTGATGAAGTGTGTGATCGTCACGTAAAAATGAAAGTTGTCACCACAAATATAGACTTCTTGTGACGACCTGGTGTTTGTCACAAAAGGTTTATCACAATACAGTGAATTTTCATGTACGCAATGTCATTTGTGACAACTTGATAAATCATCACAATAAATCTTATATTTAGGTCACGATATATGTGATCGTCACCGCAACATATACCTTAAGCGACGAATTTAAATTTTATCACGAAAATATAGGCTTTGGTGACGATTTTTGTAATCGTCACAAAAGTTTTGTCACTAGAAAATAATTTTTTTGTAGTGACACTTATCAAAATGCAACAGTAATTTACCATATATTCTTCTTTTACTATGCATTTACCCTCCGTCCTCGACCTCCCCCCCCCCCCCTTCCTATATGTATATGTGTGTGTGTGTATGTATATAACTGAAGATATAAGGGGAAGCTTTACTGTGTATCAAGATAACTGAATAAAATAATGTATAAAACTTGATAATGTGGCTGCTTTAAAAACTTGAAATAAGGAAAATATATGTTTGGGGTTTTAACTAAAATTGGCATACAAAGTGAATAATTAAAGATGAATGAAGGAGATAATTAGCTTACAAATAATATGTACTTTACTAATATAAACTGATTCGAAATATAATCATGTTGACAATTTTATGTATCAAACAGAGAGAATGAAAATAAAGATGGCCTATAAATTGCAAAGACGGGAAATGATCTCTTATCATACTTTCACCGATCAGATTTTGATGCAATCCCCTAAGTTAACGGTCTAATTGTAATTAAATAACCCAAATTACACATGAATGTAAATTAATGTTATACGCACCTGATGGTCTTCCCAATTTTTTGTATTAGATTACCATGTTTGCAAACAAAAATGTCATTTTACATGCACTCTCCTATCACCTGCCATGAGATGGAACCTTAGTTTCAAGAGGAGAAAATAATATTTACGTGGTTAATAAACTAACAATTCTTTGGATGTAACTAAATGAGGCCAATAGTTTGTCATCACTATAGTTTACTACATTCACCAGAAGCATTATCAAGCCAAGGATAGGATATCAAAGTTGATCATAAATGAATTTTCCCATCAAATTTTAGAATTTCATAAATATCTTAAGAAGAAATTGGATAAAGAACTTACACCTAGGTGGAACGTAAGAATGGAACTAACATGTATTGCCTGCAAAATTTCTCAACTATTAGTCACGTTCTAAGAAATTATATATATTTAATTATTTATATGTATATATTTCTAATGTATCTTTTTAGCTGCTAATCGAACTCTCTTTGGAAATTTCGCAAAGCTCCCCTTGTATTTCTGGCACTGTTTTGGAAACATAAAAACCAAAGAAATTGGTCAAAGAACTCAATTTGTGCATTGACAAATAAACATGAATTTGATAATTTAATACCATACCATCTATTGCAACCATGTATTGCCAAAATAATGCAAAATTAGACATACAAAGCCCCTTACTTTTAATGTAATCATCAAGCTTTTGGAATTAAGTTATTTGACCCTTACCAGTAATTTAAAATACAAAATCAAGAGAAGCTTCCAAATAATTTTACTAAATAAATAATTCAGAGTAATGAGCAAGAGTTACTGAAAGGACAATTACTACCCTATCATGGCAATTGACAAGACGGTGCACCTTTATGCATTAACAAGAGCTTTTGCATAATTCTTAGTATACTCTAACTAAAACACAATTAAATCATGGCATTGCAATGCAAATTGACATATAGAGTAATACCTGAAACTTTGATCCGCCTCCTGTTGTGTGGATCCCATTGATTCTTGTTTACCTAGTGATTTATCATCGCTAACTGAAGCAAAATTTCCTTGAATGCACCCAGCCACTGTGAGATTTTTGTCTCATTAGCTAAAAGGCCAAAACACAATATACAATTTTCGGAAACACGGTGAGATGATGTCTGAGAAAGCAAGGACGCTAAATCATCTTTATTAACTGCATTCCCATGGTTCAATCTTCTTGACTCCGATCCAATGTGAATTGAAATCAGAACACAGCTTCTCCAGCTGCTAAAAGAGAAGGCAATTGCAAGAATCCAGACCCATCACATGAGCATTCGAGATCATATCATCATTTACCGTAGATTCGAATTTTTCAAAGCAGCTATCTCCATTATTTTTTTGATGAGAACAAAAATGCTTCGATGTAATGTCTGAAGAAAAAGCAGCAACTTTTTTTGGGGTCAATATTACAATAATCATCAATGAGTTTGTTTTCTGCAGGTCCGTTTGTGTTTTTCAATCAACAAAGATATCAGCCAATTTTTTGACATCTGCCTCCAGCACATTCACCTAATCAAGGGATTATCCTTTCTAAAGCCCATGGTGGTTTAACCACCACTTTGCATCAGGTAACAAGTCTGGAATGGAAGAATTACCTCTACAAGTTTTCTGATCATGGAATAAACTGTATGACCTAGTCGATAAGAAATGTGCCACGAATAGACGTAACCCATGGGAGCTGCTCCTTCCCATTCTTAGAACAAATTAAGAAAACACAATTACATATGCTAAACAAAAAAACCGAAGCAACAATCAAAAATTGGGAAAAATAGAAAGAGATGATTGGATAAAAATATTGTTATTTGAGTGAGCGAAAATAATACATATTTGCGAGCAAACCCATTGTTCTTGTCTCTTTATCAAATCTGTAAAGGAAAGAGGGCACCATTAGCGGCCTAACACCAACAAATTCGGCTGTTTTTATCCTCAATCTCCAAACTTTTGAGATAATCTTTCTGATAAAATAACATTACAATCCAAACCTTCCTTTTCAAGTTATTTATAAGGAAGGGAAAATTGAGGGCCCGCTTGGTTGGGGTGATGATTATAGGGCAATGGGAATGATTCCATTAGTAGTGCTTGGTATTATCAATACATTGTAATAAGATTGAAAATTAGTTATAATTTACCTATCAAATGACTCCTCATTCATTACCCTCTACTTGAATGACTCCTCAATCACTTTAATTCTCATTACCCTATAATCATTACCCCCAACCAAGCGGACCCTGAAATAACCCAGAGTACTCGCAAAGGCCCATGTATTTTAAATACTTTTTACATCTAAATATCATGGGCAGGAGTCAGCACCAAGCAAGTAACAATAATAGAAGAGTTGATACCTGGAAATACCTCCGGTTCATGACTCTGAAGTTCAATTTTGCTAACAATCTACAAGAATATTGAAACTCAGATATTGAGTGACCGGGTATGCCATCCTTGGTAATTCTATCTGATTTCCATCATTTTGAGAATGAATTTTAAAAAGCAAATATTGTAACCTAATCGGAAGCAGGTGTTCACCAAACAGAAAATGTCTCTTATGCCACATCCCGAGCTTTCCTAAGAGGCTATTAATACCTGGAAAAGAACATGACCAAGTAATGTAAGCCACCAGTAACAAATCCCACAGTTTAATACAACAATTTTTTTTCTAGATCGAACAAAGCAAGTTTATTTAAAACAAACAAATAAGTTCTAAGGTACCAGGAGTAATAAGAAGCCAAAAAGATACAAATTTTACACTAAAACAACTTCTTAGGATCCAAAAGCCAGTCATTAAAAGAAAATTATCATCTCTCACCGAGATCCAATCTATAGTCCACCTTTAATCTCATTAACAATCTTCTCCTTGTTCCAAACGAAGGAAACCTAAAAGTTAGTTTTAATTGTAATATAGAAAATTTGAAATAAAAAATAGAAGAGACTCTGAGAGGGTAAATTGCAAATTGAAGCAAACAAACCCAGAACAATGAGGATGGTTTGTGGTTTCATACTACGATGAATTATGCAGTTTGAATGTAGATACTGAGTGAACTCAACAACCAATAAATCACATTCTGTAAAAAAAAAAAGGGATATTAATGGATTATTTTTCACTTAAAAAAATAAAATTTTGCGTTCGGGAGAAAGATTGATAAATATAGCCGCAAATATGGAAGAGTGTAACTTCTAAAAAAAGTATACACACTTTTCGTGTCAATGGATATGCAGAAGTAGATATTTTTATATTACCCGTGTTAAACGCCGGCACCAGCAGATTACGGGTGGAAACTGGAGAGAGATCGATAGGGGAGAATTTAAGGTGGCCACGGGAATCTGTGTATTTGGAGAAGATAGACCGAGTGAAAAACGTAGCGGCGCTAAAATCCGTGCTTGATTGAAGAATTAAATCTTATGTTGTTGCTATTCCTTCCACTATTGCAGCATAAAAGTCATATATGGGAATATGTTAAAAATGCGAGAAGAACCGCCGACGAAGATGAGAAGAGAGGAAGGTGGAATCATTGGAATGAAAAATTAGGGTAAACGTTAATTTGGATGTGATGAGGGATCGACGGAAGCGGGGCAGACAGGGGAATAACAGTGCTTGAATGTGCTGGAGAGTACACAGATCGACAGAAGTGGGGCTGCTAGGATTAAACTGACGCAGGGCAAAAAATTTGAAGGGTAATTATGTCCAAAAATATTTCTCATTGGCAAGCCACTTTTTAATAAACAACTATTTTCTTAAAAACCGTGTCATTTAGAAATGGGTAATCTAAATTGGGACGGGGGTAGTATAGATAGACTATTTTGATATGTACTAAAAGAAATCTATAGTGCATACGTTTTATTAAACTAAATATATTTAAAAGAAATTTGAATTTTCATTAAATAACCATGCACTAAAAACAAACGCGGATTAGTGACCGATATTAGCGACCGCCTAATAATCGGTTTCAAAATCATGTATTAGCGATCGATTAGCGACCGAAATTGACCGGTAGTCTCTAAAAAAAATTTGCGACCGCCTACAAAATCGGTCTTAAGATCGACTGATTAGCGACCGCCTAGACAGGTCGGTCGCTAATCTTGTGCGATTATAGACCGCTTTGACGGTCACTAATCCCAAAGGTCGGTCAAAATGACCAATTATTTTTAATCACCCGATTAGCGACCGCCAAGGTGGTGGCTAATTTCAATTTTATTATTAGCGACCGCCACGTAAATCAGTAAATTTGATCCTTTCTTGAAAACGGGTGATATTCATTAATAACTGGAAAATTAGCGACCGTCTCTGGTGGTCGCTAATCTTAAAATCGGTCAAAATGACCAAAAAATTAAAAAAAAAATTCCAGAAAAAAAAATCCAAAAATACGAATTGTTTCGTAAATTGATACATATTGAACAAATTGTGAATTGTACTCTATTGTTTCCTAAACCCAATGAACTCATATTATAATGGATGTCTCAAAAGATATTGAATCTCCGAGGGCTTAATAAATGAATATTAATGAATTTGATTGATTGGTATACGTAGATATGAATTTAGTTGATTAGTATACGTAGGTATGAATTTAGTTGATTAGTATACGTAGGTATGAATTTAGTTGATTGATATATGTTTAGTTGATTAGTATACGTAGGTATGAATTTAGTTGAATGGGTATAAATATAACATGGTATGTTGATTGGTGTTAATATTTTTATTATGTTTTTATTATGATTTTATAATTAATTTGTATGAATCATTATAGATTTGCATATATTGTATGAATATTGATATGTGAATATTAAAATTAAATTGAATTAGATTAAATGAATATTAAATTATTCTAATTTTTAAAATAATTTTTTTAATTAAATAAAACATAGGGTAAATTATTATTATTATTGAACAGTCGACATAAAAATGGATAATATAGTTTTTATGTGGGTGCATTGTTAAATTTTAGGAATGAAACAAAAGAAAGATGTTCTTGTGTATGTAATCGTTGGTGAAATGACACTACAAAAAAAATACTGTTTTGCGACGGAATTTGCGACGAAAAATCTGTCGCAAATAGTGTTTTGCAACGGATTCTGCGACGGATACGTATCCGTCCCTAAAACCCCCGTAGCTAATTTTTGCGACGGATTTTGCTCTCCGTCGCAAATTAACGACGGACAAATCCGTAGCAAATTTGGCGGGTCAGACCCGGCCGGGTCGCACAAAATTTGCGACGGACAGTAGTCCGTCGTAAATCTTTCGGGTTAGACCCGTTCGGGTCAACAACATTTGCGACGGCCATATTCCGTCGCAAATGTTTATATATATATTTTTTATTTTTTCCTGTTATAATTTGCGACGGGCTGTTTTCCGTCGCAAAATTCAATATTTGCGACGGAGTTCGGCCGTCGCAAATTACCGAGCCTATACAAAAAAAAGTGGCTCGCGTGGTTCGAGCCCGGGCACTCGGGGCGGGCGGGGACCACTGGGCCACCCGGCCTACTCCTTATTATATGCGGCCCACCTTCTATATTAGTCTTATTAGACCTTTGACAATTAATCCATTTTTACGTCCAAGGGGAATCGAACACGGGACCTCTTGTGCAAGAGGAGGGGGCGCGCGCCACTAGGGCACAAGCTACTTTTGTTCATTTTTATGCAATTAATTGTATATGTATTCAAATTAAGTCATTTTTTTTATAATTCACCAAATTAATTTCTTTTCGTATCTAAGTTGTTTATTAAAATATTTTGCCCAACTATTTTTTTTATTTTGTAAAATTATTTATTTCGACAATGCATAATTTTATAATTCATTCATTTGTACGCAATTAATTGTATATGTATCCAAATTGACTCATTTTTTTCTATAATTCACCAAATTAATTCATTTTTGTTTCTCACTTGTTTTTATAAATGTTGTGGCCATTTAATTTTTATTAGTTTGGTAAAATTATTTATTTCGACTCCCGCTTAAAATTATAATTCGTTCATTTGTACGCAATTAATTGTATATGTATCCAAATTGACTCATTTTTTTTTCTATAATTCACCAAATTAATTCATTTTTGTTTCTCACTTATTTTTATAAATGTTGTGGCCATTTAATTTTTATTAGTTTGATAAAATTATTTATTTCGACTCCCGCTTAAAATTATAATTCGTTCATTTGTATGCAATTAATTGTATATGTATCCAATTGACTCGTTTTTTCCATAATTCACCAAATTAATTCATTTTTGTTTCTAACTTGTTTTTATAAATATTGGGGTCATTTAATTTTTATTATTTCTGTAAAATTATTTACTTCGACTCCCGCTTAAAATTATAATTTGTTCATTTGTATGCAATTAATTGTATATGTATCCAAATTGACTCGTTTTTTTTCCATGATTCACCAAATTAATTCATTTTCGTTTCTCACTTGTTTTTATAAATGTTGTGTCCATTAAATAAAAGTAAATTCAAACTAAAATAAATTCACAAAATTATAAATTAAAGTAACAATTCAAAAATTAAATTAAAGTAACAATTCAAACTAAAAAAAAAATTGTACTTCATAGTTATTAAAAATCAAATTTTTTTAACCATCGGAATTAAATCCGTCTTCCTCTTCCTCCTCATCCTCGCCCAGGTTAACAATCGGTGGCATCGATGGCTGGGTCGGCGGGATCGGTGGGATCGGCGGCATCGACGACATCGGTGGCGCAGGCATTTGCGCTCGTGGTATTGAATCAGAGGCGAATATCTGCCACCACGCCTGCATGGCGGTTGTATACTCCTGCACCTCAACCCGATACCGCTCCATCTCGGCTGTATACCGGTCGTGCGCCTCTCGCTGCTGCCTCTCATACTCTTCCTTCTCTCGATGCTGCCTCTGCATGTTCTTCATCTGCTCCACCACCGTGGCAAGCTGCCTCTCGATCTCACTGGGATGAGAGTCGATGGAAGACTGAGAGGAGGATGAGCCTGAGCCACGAGGTCGGAAAAAGTTCTTTCCGAAGCTGCCCAATCCAGCGAACCGCCTCTTTTTAGCCTTGACGTTCTTGAAATACAATTCATTTTGAATGTCAACAGAAGGCTGTGTGGGGGGCATCGACCCCGACCCCGACCCCTCTGCCGTTTCCTCAGGCTGAGGCTGAGAGGCAAAGTCCTCGAGCATCTTTCTCTGCCAATTAATTATACAAAAAATTAAATAAATTGAACACAAAATATAAAAAAACTTTTAATATTAAAAATTGAAATAATACTATTAATATTGAAATAATACTTACGTGGATCTCGGTGGTACGACCATAGGTAGACTTCCCAGTCTCCTCGACGAATGGGTGGGCGAGCTGCATTCTCTCAAAACGAGAGGGCTCGCGTCCTTGCTCCGCCGCCTAATTAGATAAAAATTAGGAAAAAAATAATATAAATTAAAAAACTACAAAATTGAAAATGAAACTTACAAATCTCAACCCGTTCTCATGAATGGACCGAGAACCGGCCCGATGTCTTGTCATCCCTTCTCCATCAGGGTCACTACGCCGATTCGTCTTGTTTTTCGCCGACTTCTCTTGGAATTAAGGGAAATCCCAGTAGCGGAGGAATTGGTCCCAAATCGACCGTCTTTCACTGTCAAGCCCCAAGTCGGTGGTCTTTCCCTTCTTGTACAACCTCTACCTCATTCTGTAAAGGAAGTCCCTGTATCTTTCTGTCGCATATTTTTCAAAATTCCTCAACATTTGGTCATCGTGCTCCGGTGCCCAGACACATTGTAACGCCCCGAACCCAATATATATTAATTATATCGAATTCGAAGTGTTATTGTGATCAAAAGTCCGAACTATAAAATTTTTGAAGGAATATAACGGAAATGAGAGATGATGAGTTTTTTTATGCAGCGGAAGAAAATGAATAGAATAATATTAGTAAGTATCTCTCACATATATATGTGTACATAAGGCATAGTATTAACAGAATGTTTTATTTAAGTGGGGAACTCCGTGTCGTCTCTATTACTGTCCTTGCTCCACGAAATCATAATCTGCAAGGGGTTTAGGGAAAAAGGGGCGTGAGAATTGAATTCTCACATATGGGTGATTTGCAACATCATGGGATTGGTAAATCCGAAATATATTAAGTTATACTCATTGATAAAGTGTTTATTTTATTTAAGCAATTGACATATAAACAAGGTTACAATATATTACAGAAGAAACAGTTTATATAGTAATTCATCGGCATTAAGCATATTTCACATAATATAATTGAAATAGCACAAGTTGGTTCACATTAAGGCAAAGCCCAAGGTCATATCACATATTATCACAACTGTCAAACCATAAACGTACAACCATTCCCCTTCCATCATAGTTATCCTTTTCAACTCCAACCATCAACAGCCTTGATTCCGAGGGCGTCAAACGACAGCTGTCCCCGGAGACCGGAAAAATAATCAACGACCTTGATTCCGAGGGCGTCAAACGACAACTGTCCCCGGAGGCCGGAAAAACAATCAACGACCTTGATTCCGAGGGCGTCAAACGACAGCTGTCCCCGGAGGCCGGAAAAACAATACCCAAATCACAACTCCGTACTTACTGATTTTCCATAAAACTGATACAACAACCTCATCGAGAAAAATACTTGACTGATAATTGAAACTGGTTCATGCTCACGTAAGGTGTTTACTCATGCAGTGGTGATCGATTCACAAAACAACAGGCTAATATATAACATATATAGTTATATCACATAATCCAAACAGTTATATAGATAGGTGTTACATTTATGTTGGATTAGATATTTTTTATTTGATTTAATCGAGTTCAGGAAATACCGGCACGACGTTATTAATAGTAGATCAATCAACGAATCATCACCCACCTGATTGTTTCGAGTCCCGAGAATGATGTGTAGGCAGAGGGTCGAAAACCTCGTGCGCGTTCCAACTAGTACCGAATCCTAGTAGGAAGATATTTAATTAAAAGTTGACCTTTGAAAACGTTTAGGAAAACTTGAGAGTTTGTGTTACGAGAATCGAGAAAGTTGTGGTCTTATAAACTCAAAAAGGACTTGCTTAAGGGTCACACCCTATTTTGGTAAGTACACTACTTCTAAAAAGGTGAGTGTATTTACTAGTATACTTGTGGTATGACTATCTCGATTACTACAAAAATAATCTTTTGATAAGTACACCCCTTTTTAAGAGGAGGTGTATTAGGGGGGTGTATTTACTAAAAGCAGTAGTGTAACAGGGGGTGTATTTACTGAAAGCAGTGGTGTAACAGGGCGATGTATTTACTGATTTCTGTGGTGTAACAGGGGGGTGTATTTACTGAATTTAGGGGTGTCCTTAATAAAGGCCCTTTAAGGAAGAAAATATAATTATTAAACTTGGAAATACTTAGAAAAATAAGATTATTACTTAGAAAAAATATTAATAAAAATAAAGAAAAGGTTTTTCTTTCTTAAGAATTCTATTTCTCATTTTAAAAGAAATCTTGAATATAATTAATCATATTTTATAAATAAATTTCCTTTAATAAAACTTATTAATAAACTTAGACTTTCTAAGAAGTTTATAAAAAGTACTTTTCTTTTCTAATATTAATAACACCTCTAAAATTGATTAGTGACACTTTCTAAACAAAAGAATAATACTATTTTCTACCTTTTTCATTTGTTATAAATTTTGAATATTAAACGACTTATCTTTTCGTTCCTAATTCTCTAACAGTCGCACAAGGGGAAGACGAGTTTCCCTTTGTCTCCAAAAACTCAACTAATACTAAAACAAACTAATTTCATCACCATTCAGCTAATTCAATAATACTAATCCAAAAATACTCTTCAACTAAAACAGCAATACTAAACAGCTAAATCAACAATACTAAACAACTACTTCAACAATATTAATCAACAAACCCAATACTACCAAGCCTAACAACTAACACTAAATAACAATTTCAATAATATTAATACCAACAACATCAAAATCCATCTATAAGCTCACAGGCTTCAAATCCAAAAACTATCATTCTAAACTTACAAAAATCAACGAACTAAAATTGATCAATTCCTATTTCAACTAGTACAAGAATTTGAAATAAAGTTAGCAACCTTACGAGTCCCAAATCGGGCGGCCTAACGGCGTAGTTCGGGAATTCGTCGAATAAATTGAACGGCCTAACGGCGTCATTTGGTGATTCGATAAATTATCGGATAATTCGGGCAGCCTAACGACATGATTTTGAATTTTCCGAAATCAAAACGGGCAGCGGTTCGAATCAAAGGCGTCATCTCGATCGGAAATCAAACGGAGAAGAAAATGGTTACGGGTGAAATTGAATTAAGCTTCAAAGAGTAGAAAATTGAAAGGGGGAATTTTCAATTACTTACTGGAAACGAGAGAAGAAAGGAGGCGGCGGCGCTGGGCGAGGGCCACGGCGGCGTTCGCGAAGGGGAAGGGGCGGCGCTCGGCGGTGCGATGAGCGCGGCGGCGAAGGGGGCTGGAGGCGACGCTCGCGGCTTCCGGGCGAGCGGCGTGAGGAGAGGAGGAGGGCGACGTTGGTCGCTGCTGGGCCGTGGCGCGGCGGCGACGGGAGGGCGTCTGGCTGGGAGCGGTGGCGCGGCTGTGCTCGGCCGACGAGAGAGGCGACGGCCGTGAGGCGGCGCGGTGCGAAGGGGAGCGGCGCAACGGCGGCGGCGAGAGGACGACGGCTGGTGGTTCGTGCGAAGGAGGAGGTGGAAGATCGGCGTTCTCGCCGATTTTAGAGAGAGAGATAATAGAGAGAAGGGAGTGAAATGGGATTTTGGTTTCGTGCGTGAATGAACTGAGAGTGAGAGAAAGAGATACTTACCATTTAGATTTTATTAATTTTAAAAGAGGAAAATAATATGTGGTTAGGATTTATCCTTCAATTTAATTTAATTCAAAAAGCTAATTAATTTAAGTGGTTAAGGATTAACCCCTTTAATTCAGATATTTTCGTTCCCACTGGATACGGTTCAGGGATCGTTTGGTTCACGAGATTAATCCTGATTTGAAAATTAATACAGTTTTTAGATTCAATTAATATTTTATTGTATTTTAATTATTCTCAATAAATTAAACGGATCGAAATCCTAATTTTTAATTTGAATAATTAATTTCTCGTAATCCTTTATTCGCTTTGAAAGATTCGATTCTTTCCACGAATTTAGGAATTTGTAAAAGGGTATATATTTAAATTACACAAAAGCACACAAAATAATAAAATAAAAAGAAACAAAGATAAGAAAATAAAACAAGGGTTCTAGAAATATAAAAGGTATAAAACGGGACGGGGTATTACACACATTCTTTCTGCAATTACAATTTAAATGTAAATATTTATTTATATATTTGATATTAATAAACGGTGAATTAATAAATTAAATTAATACCTTAAACTCCTCGAAGTATGTCTTTTTTCTTGCATCGGACACTAACCCCCAACTGTAAGCGGTGGGCTCGAATCCACCGCGAAAGATGGACTTGGAAACCTGATTAGCAGCCTCATGACCCGGAATCCAACTGTAAAATTAAAACTTCAAAGTTAGTAAAATAATTAGGTTTTAATTAATAAAAAAATTGAATATAAAATAATAAAACTTACGTATGACCACATGGCTGAACAGGCATCCGTGCTTGAACAACTAGATGCTGGCGGGAGGAGGATGAGCCCTCAGCAGTCTGCTGTGAGGAGGAGGAGGAGGAGCCCGCACCAGGCTGTGAAGAGGTCTCTGATAGAGACCTCGACCTGAAAATAGGTGGAACCACGGGTCTAAGTGAGGCCCGTCGTCTCCTCCCTCCTCGTCCTCCTCGACTCGCCTCCTCATCCCTCGGAGGCTGCTGACTATCGTTGCCACTGCCTTGTCCGCTCATCTATAACAAATATCACGAATTATTCAATCAACTAAATTAAAATCAATCAACTAATAATATTATTTTGTAAAATTATTAAACTTAAATCAAGCAACTAATATTATTCAAACTACCTACTCAACTAAATTCATTCAACTAAATTAAAATCAATCAACTAATAATATTATTTTGTAAAATTATTAAACTTAAATCAAGCAACTAATATTATTCAAACTACCTACTCAACTAAATTAAAATCAATCAACTAATAATATTATTTTGTAAAATTATTATACTTAAATCAAGCAACCAATATTATTCAAACTACCTACTCAACTAAATTCATTCAACTAAATTAAAATCAATCAACTAATAATATTATTTTGAAAAATTATTAAACTTAAATCAAGCAACTAATATTATTCAAACTACCTACTCAACTAAATCCATTCAACTAAATTAAAATCAATCAACTAATAATATTATTTTGTAAAATTATTAAACTTAAATCAAGCAACTAATATTATTCAAACTACCTACTCAACTAAATTCATTCAACTAAATTAAAATCAATCAACTAATAATATTATTTTGTAAAATTATTAAACTTAAATCAAGCAACTAATATTATTCAAACTACCTACTCAACTAAATTCATTCAACTAAATTAAAATCAATCAACTAATATTATTTTGTAAATTATTAAACTTAAATCAAGCAAATAATATTATTTAAAATCATTAAACTAAAATCAAATAACTAATATAATTCAAACTACCTACTCAACTAAATTCAATCAACTAATATTATTTTGTAAAATTATATATTAAACTTAAATCAAACAACTAATATTATTTAAAATCAATTAACTACCTACTCAACTAAATTCAATCAACTAATATTATTGTGTAAAATTATATATTAAACTTAAATCAAACAACTAATATTGTATGCAATCATTAAACTACCTACTCAACTAAAATCAAACAACTTATAAATATTATTTTGTAAAATTATATATTAAACTTAAATCAACTTACTAATATTATTTTGTAAAATTATTAAACAATTCAACTAAAATCAATCAACTAAAATTATTTTGTAATATTATTTAAACATGCTTAACAATTAAAAATTAACAAATTACTAAAACAATTCAACTAAAATCAAACAACTAAAATTACTAAAATTAAAAATATAATATAAACTTAACAATTCAACTAAATTCAATTCTAAACTTAACAAATTCTAAACATGCTTGGAAATTAAATTTTAAACGGTAAAAATGAAGAAAACTTACGATTTAATGAAGAAACGAGCACTCGGTTGGGACGGATTGGCTCTACAGCGACTGCACCCGACTTCTCCCTCATTTTCCTCTCTTTTTCCTCTTCTTCCTCTTATTCTTCTCGCCGCCTGCGCTGCCCTATATATAAGGGGAAAAAATTTGCGACGGACGCATGTCCGTCGCAAATTGAGACCGCCAAACACCTGAACGACATCGTTTTTAGTATTTGCAACGGCCAAGCCGTCGCAAATGTGAAATTTAAAATTTTACGACGGACAATCCGTCGCAACTCAGTCAACGCGACGTTTCCCGAAAGGTCGCGCAAAACCGGGTCAATATTTGCGACAGAATAAGCCGTCGTAAATTCGAAGATAAAAATTGCGACGGCAATATCCGTCGCAAAATAGTCAAGTGGACCGTTTCCCCAACGGGTATTTTTTAACGGGTCGGTTTGTCCATCGCAAAATTGAAATTGAAATTTGCGACGGCTAATCCGTCGCAAAATTTGTCGGTATGCAACGAATTTAATGGACCCCACATTTTGCGACGGAGTAGCCGTCGCAAAACAGTGCAGTTTGCGACGATTTTTTATTTCCGTCGCAAATTATCTTTTTTTCCGACGGGTCTCCAATATCCGTCGCAAATTCATGAAATTTGCGACGGATAATTGTCCGTCGCAACTTTCCCGTCGCAAAATAATGTTTTTTTTGTAGTGTGATATGTAATTTAGAGATTTTTATAGGGGATGCTTAGTGAACTATTAATTAAATAAGATGTTGAGAAAATTATTATTATTATTTAAAAAATGGAACAAAAGTTAAAAAAATATTGTTCTAATTTTAAAATAATTAATATAGATTAAATTATTCAAATTAATTTATTTTATTAAAATATAATACATATATATATATATTATTGTAAAATAAAAATAAATTTGTATATATATTGTAATTATATTTCTTATTATAAAATTATTTTGGTATAATTATATTGGAATTGCAAAATTAGGATGCTATTTTTATAGGCTTGCAAAATTACAACGTTGTCTTTAAAAAATTGGGCAAGTTTAGTTGGCAAACCCTTATGCTCTCCAATTTTTTTAATAAATTTGGCTTCTTAAAAAAAACTGAAGGAATTAGAAAATCTGGAGCATAAGTTATTCTCAACACTTTCTATTGTGAGTATGTATAGAGTGAAATTGGTTTATATATGAATCACTGAAGGGTATTAGTTGTTTTCACTGAAGAGTATTATTTGTTTTTACTGAAAAATATTACTGGTTTACACTGAAGAGTCATAGTTCATTTTCACTGAACAACTAAGACTTTTTAGTGTAAATCAGTAATACTCTTCAATAAATACAACTAATACTCTTCAATGAAAATAACTAATACTCTTCAGTGATTTATGTATAAACCAGTTTCACTCTATACTTTGTCTTCTATTGTGAGTTTCGCCGTAATTCATGGAATAATGGGTGTTATTGTGAGTGCCTCAAATATGGACTCACAAATCCATTCAAAGGTGGTTGGTGACACGTAATCAATTTAAACTCAAATAGGTTTTCAATTTATTATAAAGTATACATTGATTGGAGGGAACTTCCTAAAAATTATGGTGATGTACCCACACCAAAATTTGCTAATTTAAATTTTTATTTGCACCTGGTAGGAAAATAAGTATGCAGCTATTTTTTTTTTTTTTCCCAATAGTGCGGTTTACAGGAGACAAACCCTTTTTTTCACTAAGCTAACTACTATCTTAATATTTTTCCTTTGCATAGTCTTGTGCAATTTAAGTGTACTTTCAAAAAGTTGCATCCATTATTATTGAAAAGTCATATATTATTAATGGAGAGTGTATTTTTAAAAAATAATTTTTCAGTAATAATAGGTGTAAATTTTAAAAATTTCACTTAAATTGCACCATGCAATTAAGAAACTTACTCTTTTCCCTTAATTCTTTATGATTTTTTTTTTTGGAACTCGGTATCCAATCCAAGGACCGACTGTAATACCCCGTCCCGTTATGTACCCCTTTTCTTAATTAGAAACCTTTTTATTTTATTTTATTTTATTTTCTCTTCTTTGTTTCTTTTAATTTTAATTATTTTTGTGTGCTATTTGTGTATTTAAATATACTTACCCTTTTTATAAAAACTCCTAAATTCGAAGAAAGAAAACGAATTCTTTCAAACGAATAAAGGACTACGAGAAATTAATTATTCAAAATTAAATTAAGGATTTCGATCCGTTTAATTTATTGAGAAAAATCAAAATACAATAAAATATTACTTGAGTCTAAAAACTGTATTATTTTCTGAATCGGGATTACACTCGTGAACCAAACGATCCCTGAACCGTATCAATTGGGAACGAAAATATCGAAACTTTTGGATAAGAATTTAGAAATAGATAAGTTTGGAAAGGGAAGGTATAAAAGAAGAAATCCCTCTCTCCTCATTCATTTTTTTCCCCTTCACGCAAAATTTTTTCTCTCTCAAAAAATTCTCTCCTCCTTCCTTCGGCCTCCGCCTCCTTCCTCCCCCTCCGGCGTCTCGCCGCCGCGTCCCTCCGCCGCGCCGAAGCTCCACGCCGCCGTCGCCCTCGCCGTTCCGCCGCTGGAGCTCCGCCCAGCCGCGACGCCTCACGTCTCCTCCCTTCTCCAGCCGGACGCCGCTGTCCTCTGTCCTCCGGCGAACGACGCCGCCACCGCGACCCAGACGCAGCGCCGCCGAGCCCCACCTCTCCTTCTTTCTCCTCCGGCGTTCCACCACCGCCACCGAAGTCCCGTCGCTCTCACTCTCTCTCTCCGTTGAAGCCGAGCGCCGCCGCCTCGAAGCCCAGCTCCGCCGTCGCCGCCTCTTCCTCCACCTCCAGTAAGATGGAATTCTTCCTCTTTCCTTCGAAATTCATTTCCGTTTAATTCGATTTCGACTACCGAACTATTTCAATTTCTAACCGTAACCTTCTTTTCGTTTAATTTCCGATCGATTTTTGACGCCGTTGAACCGGTTGCTTTTGCAAAATTTCTGGAATTTCAAACCGACGCCGTTAGGCTGCCCAAATCGTTTTTCCGAATTCCCGAACAACGCCGTTAGGCTGCCCAATTTTCGTGAACAATTTCCGGGTTTCAAAACGACGCTATTAGGCCGTCCGTTTAACGTCTCAAACCGAAGCTCGTAAGGTTTCTATCTTCGTTTTCATCTCGGGTAGATTTTGGGTTATTCTGTTAAGTTGTTAAAAAGCTTGGAACAAGGAAAAGAAATGAAATAAAACTTACTGTTAGTTGGATTGATGAATTAGTGTTAGTTATTAACCTATTTAGTATTATTGTTTTGTTTCACTTGTATCACTCTTTAGAAGTGAGTTTTTGGATAGTTGTTTCCTTGTTTTATTTCTTTCATAAACCATGAGATTGGAATTTTTTAGTTTAGTGTTTAGTATTAGTGGTTGGATGTTGAAATATTATTGTTTTAGATGGATGGTATTAATGACTTAGAGGACTAGTATTATTCTTATGAATGTTTAGTATCATTATTTTAGTGTTATAATGATATTAGCAAAATCCTATAGTACCCTTGTTTTGATGTTTTTCAAGGATAAAAACACTTTTTAATAAATTTCGTAAACAAAGGGAAACTCGTCTTCACCTTGTACCCTTGTTAGAATTTTTTTAGAAAACACAAAAAAATAAAGTCTTTTAATAAGTTTAGAAAAGAGAAGTTTTATATTCAAGTTTTCGTTTAAAAACAAGAAATAGGATTCGTAAGAAAGAATAACCTTTTCTTTAATTTTATTAAGTAATAATCTTATTTTTTCTAAGTATTTTCCAAGTTTAATAATTATATTTTTCCTTAAAAGACCTTTTTGAGAACACCACTCAATTCAGTAAATACACCCCCTGTTACAGCACCAATTTCAGTAAATACACCCTCTGTTACACCACCAATTTCAGTAAATACACCCTCTGTTACACCCCCAATTTCAGTAAATACACCCCCTGTTACACAACTAAATTCAGTAAATACACCCCCTGTTACACCACTAAATTTAGTAAATACACTCCCCTAATACACCTCCCCTTTAAAAGAGGTGTACTTATCAATTTGAAATCAACCTTTGGAAACTTTAGTTTTCAATAATTTTCTGAAGACAACGACCTACTCAATCCTCGAGTTTCGCGCTCTTAAGCTTTTCAAATTCAAAAGTCAATCTTTTAATCGAAATACTCCTTATTAGGATTCTGTACTTTTCGGAACACGCGCGAAGGACTCGACTGTCTGCCTACCCAATATTCCCGGAACTCAGAACAATCAGGTGGGTGATGATCCGTTGATTGAACTGCTATTAATAACGTCGTACCGGTATTTCCTGAACTCGATTAAATCAAATCAAAAATATCTAATCCAACATAAATGTAACACCTATCTATATAACTGTTTGGATTATGTGATATAACTACATATGTTATATATTAGCTTGTTGTTTTGTGAATCGATCACCACTGCATGAGTAAACACCTTACGTGAGCATGAATCAGTTCAGTTATCAGTCAAGTATTATTCTTTGTAAAGTTTATTGAGTCAGTTTTGTGGAAGGTCAGTATGTACGGAGTCGGGATCTAGTTTTAAATCCGACCTCCGGGGCTGCTGTCGGGGACGCCCTCGGAATCAAGGTTGTTGATCAAGTAGATCTGGTCCCCGGTCAGCTGTCGTTTGACGCACTGGGAAGAAGGCCATTGATACTTGCTTATTTTGAGGGATGTTATAAGGTTGGATGATGTGAGCTTGTGTGGTTGGATGGAGTAAGTTTTGGTTGGAGTTGAAAAGAGTAACTTTATTGATTGGTTGGAGTTGAAAAGAGTAACTTTGTTGGAAGTGGAATGATTGTACGTTTATGGTTTGTCAGTTTGTGATAATGCGTGATATGACTTTGGGCTTTGCCCTAATGTGAACCAACTTGTGCTATTTCAATTATATCATGTAAAATATGCTTAATCACCGTTTAAATCTTTATAATATTTTATATACGACAACTGATTAATTAATTACTTTATCAATGAGTATAACTTAATATATTTCGGATTTACCAATCCCATGATGTTGCAATCACCCATAAGTGGGAATTCAATTCTCACGCCCCCTTTTTCCTAACCCCTTGCAGATTTCAATTACGGGGAGCAAGGACAGTGACACAAAAGACACAAAGTCTCCCATTTGCTTAAAATATTATTACTAATACAATGATGCCTATTATTTCTATTTCCCAATAAATGTTATCGATACTGCCATGCAAGACGATACTCTTTCCGTGTGTTTAAATTATCCAAACTCAGTGTGTATTATTCTGAAGATACAGAACCCTCTATCCATCTTTATATATATACAAATATACTTACGTTATAATATTCCTTCCCACTTATCCGCTGCATGAAACTTCTCTCTCTCATTTCAGTTATATTCCTTTCAAAAATTTTATAATTCGGACTTTTGATCACAATAACACTTCGAATCCGATATAATTAATATATTCTGGGTTCGGGGCGTTACAGGTGGTATCAGAGCTTATGTTCAAAACTTTCGGACCCAATCCCAAATCTTGTTTCCTTGTCACAATAAAATTATTTATTATCACTTAAGTATTAAAATATAAAAAAAAAATATTCTGAGGGAGACGTGTCTCTGGTTACTGTCTACAAGCTCCTCGAAGGTACGTTACTACTTTTATAATGTTGCTTAAAGGCCTTTAAATTCACAACTGCTTAAATTCATAATATTACCCGATCAAAAGGTTACGATAACTCAAAATAACGTTCGTACTACGAAGGAAGAACTACAAAATCTAGTCTAAGTTGCTTTTGAAACTCGAATAATTGATAAGAATACTCGAATAATTTGTGAACTTCATAAATGATATTATTGTTGGAGTTATACGTGAAAGTATGCTTTTACTTTGTATAACTCGTGTATCAAACACTCGTTTTATGAGAATAATTCTTTTATCGCATTTGCTTTAGTTATGATTGAATGTTGAATTTCTATTGCAAACCGTTCAATATATAGTACGTGTTACATAGTAGTTAATGTGGTGATACCCGATCACGGAAGACAACATTAACAGTTTACTTGTAACTAAATGTACATTTTCACGACCTAGGTGGAATTGAACAATCCGCCGTGAAAGGTCGATGTGTAAGGCTCAGATTGGTCTGTTTGACTAAGAGATTGCACTAGCACATTTAGTATGTGTTGAAGAGGTCCTACGGCGAGGATAAATTCTTCTGTTCTGAAAGGTGAAGAATTAGACCTCAGTGGTTGTTGATTTCTTAATCTCCATCACTTAAATAGGACCGTGTGTGCTTAATGGTTACTGCTTTGATTCATGTTGGGTGAGAATCATTGCGACTTCGAACTTTGTGTCTTGGGCAGTAATATTAATCATACGACGGTTGCTAAGATTTAATACGGAGAAACGCGTGCGAGTACGGCTCGTGTGATTAGTCCCCTTGGTGGGCTCAGAAGTTTTATTGTACCAAATCTTGCAAGTGAAGAATTAGTTTCTACGGTACGAATAATAATGTTGAGCTGTCTTTACTCCAAGGTGAAAGATGTTAATTAATTTAGAGCTATTCAGAAGCTTAATTAATTAATGGACTTGATAATCTTAAACGCGGGAAATAATAACCGGGAGCCCATATTATCGTAATATGGATTAAGATGGACAGTGCAATATTAATTTATTAGTGGTAATAATTAATATTAATGGGCTGAATTATATTGGGGCTCAATATTGAAATTCAGAAGTCCATTAGGAGGTCCAATCTTAATTCTCCTTAAGGCCCCTCAAGTAGCCCATTAAGTAGCCCAATAATGATAAGGTGATTAAAATAAAAAGAAATATCAATGCTGATTTTTCATCATATTTTTCGAAAATAAGGATTTAAAAAGAAATAAGATTTTGTTGATTTTCTTGGAAAGATATTATGGAAGATATGTATTCTAGGAATACAAGAATATCTCATAAATTCAAGAAGATCCAAATCTTGGATTTCATCCTTGCAATTTTCGAAAATAACACCCTATAACAAGGTGAGTGAGATTTTTGTGGAATATTTTATTTTGGAGAAAAGAATATATGAGATATATTCAAGATTTCTTAGAGTCTAAGAAAATATTTTCTCTAAAGCCCAATAACCACTAATTTTCGGCCACTCATAGTTATAAATAGGGGATGATTTTTTCATCCCCAAGAACATAATTCCATGTGTTGGAAAAATCAAGAAGCATAGATATTTTTTTTCCTTAGTTTATTAAATTGCTTGAAAGCGTCTCCCACCGGCGATCAAGTGAGGTGAAAAGGGAAATACTTGAGAAGGCTTTGGGTTGATAGAGCGAGATTACAAGTGTCCCGTATATCCAAAGGCCAATACTACGAGAGGTACGTTAATCGCATATTTACTTGTTTAATTCCGCCTAGTTAAATATGTGAAATTAATTTAACATGCATGATGATAATTAGTTGTTGGAATTATTATTTGAATTAATTAGGATTAATTCATGCTAGTAATAATTGTATTTAAATTTGTATTTAAAATTTCATCCCGAATAGATTCCGGGCACCCCTATTTTCCCAACAACTGGTATCAGAGCCACGGTTTCGGGCTCTGAATTTTAAATTGGAATTTAAATTGTTAAACATTAAATTGAAATTGGATAGTAGAATTGTTAGATATTTTTTGCAGGTATCCAATTGTCATGGTTTTAATGTTGTTAATTTCATGCGTGTGAATTAATTGTTTTTTAATTCGAATCGTTCGAATTCGTTTTTCTCGTGAGAAAATCCACGAGTAGATTAGTTGTTTTTATTTTAATTCGATCATTGTAATAGACTAGTCTAGATCTAGTATTTATTTTTGTTTGTAAAAATAAATTGTAACCGGATCGTGACGAAGAACGAAGAATTAAAAACGGCGTACCCGGACGACGCATACAAGCGTGGTGCGTGTATGGAGGTAAAATCATGCAAGGGGTGAAGAAAACGAGGACGAATGGCGAAAAAACAGCGCACGGGGGTGCACGGCGCACGCCGTGCGCAACGGGCGCACGGCGCCGCGCGCGTGCGCCTCGGCGAGGGCCTGCAGCGCCTCGGGGCGCCCCGGGCGGCGCCTCGGCGCGCCTCCGTGCAGCGCCTCGGGTGCGCCTCGGGGCTGCGCTTCGGCGCGCCTCGGGCTGTTTTCAAGCGCTTCTCGGGCCGGGAAGCGCGCGGGCCCACTTCGTGGGCCGACGCGCGCTGTATCTCAGGCCGTGGAATTTTTTCGGTTCGTGTTTTTTTTTCCGTGTGATTTTAAACATCGTCCCGAACCCCAAACGATGTTGTTTTTTGAAGAAGTGTTGCTGTTCGAGTGGGAGCACGTCGAGACGAACGTCGGAAAGCAACAAGGACGATTTTTCGCATCAAGACGTGAAGAAATTAAACCGTGACAATTGGATTTGAGTGCTCCAATGTGTTTAATTTTGTTTTGATGGATGTTTTATTTCGTGCACTTATTATTATTTGTTAATATGTGTTTGCATGAATTTAATTGTCCAAGAAAAACCTTACTTTCGAAAATTACTAAGTATGTTTTTATAATCGCAATTTTATTCCGGATATTAAAATTGGATTATTTTGACCTCCATAATTTATTTATTTGTGAAGTTCTTTTGGAATACATTTCCCCCTCGGATCGGCCAAAAGAACGGATATCACATGAATAAATTCCGAAAGGATGATTGTGGATTATTACTAGTGGCGGTATTGACCCTCACCACGAGTGGCTTGCTCAAAGCGAAATAATAATCCTGTATTTAATTATGGTTATTACTTAGGCATAGGAAATTGATATTAACTTACTCCCCTCGGAGTCCCTGTCAGTTTCTATGTGGTCAAAGTGGGAGCCAACTATTAATTTTGAATTAAGGATTTGTAACTTTAAGTTTGTAATCCGCTTGAATGTGTTTAAATGTATAGACCACCCCTCGTGGCGCATTTAAATTGTTTCGAGATGTTGGCTGATGCATGATTATATTGTTTTAAGGTTTCAATATAATTGATGTGATCGAATTATGTGATAATTTCATATTTTTCTAGATATTGATATGAATGTATGTTTTATTCTCATTTCATCATGTCGCAACCTTTTAATCCACTGTTTAATATACTTAAAGTTAATAAACTTTTTGGAGAGAATTGTATCGATTGGAAATTTTTTTTTTTAAATTTGTCCTTACTGCACGAAAACACAATTGGGTTATTTATGTTAATATACCCGACAAGCCTAATGATAAGTCAAGCAATGGGAAGAGGCAGTTTATGATCGGAAGCGTGACAATGAATGAAGTGCATCATCTTGACATTTCTGTCTGAGGATTTGAGGCGCGTTCATGAAGACATTGTATCCGCTGTTGAAATCATGGAACACCTTGAAGAGATGTTTTCACATCAGAATCCCATGACTAATCAGTTCACCAAACATGACTCGGTCAAGTTGGAAATGGTGGAAGGAACGCCCGTGAGGGAGCACGTTCTCGAGATAATGGCATACCTTAACAAGTTGGAAGTACTTGGTGCGGATTTTGATTGATTTCATATACCATTCCCTACCGAGAAGCTTTGAGTAGTTTCATCTGAACTGTCAGATGAATGAACGGACAAGTCGTTTGCCCGAGCTCTTGCAAGCTTTAGTTTCGGTGGAGGTGATAATGGAGCACCAGTCTAGTGCTATGGTGGCTAATGGTTCGTCTACCTCTTTTGGTCCCAAGGGAGGGAAAAAGAGGAAGAGAACCAAAGGCCGGATCCAAGCAAATCCAATTGTTGCGAAAGGCAAATGCAAAGGCAAGCATCGAAGGGGAAATGTTTTAGTTGCGGGGAGAGAGGACAATGGAGGTCTGCCTGTTCCAAGCCTAAGAGGCTAGGAAAGTTAGGTAATTCACACACCTTAGTTGTCGAAACTTGTGAAGTGGCGTATGCTGTCTATTCGTGGATAGTGGATACGAAAGCTACTGATCACATTTGTTTCATGGGTTTAAGCTAACCCGACGACTTAACGGAAGTGAGATCCCAATCACATCGGGCAATGCTACGAGAGTGGCAGCAGAAGCAGTGGGAGAAGTGCGCCTATCTTGTGAAGATAGAGTTATAGTCTTGAGAGACGTTCCTCATGTTCCTAGTTTAGAAAGAACTCAACCTTCAGTTTCTAAACTGTTTGAATAGATACTCAGTTTCTTTTAATAAGGATGTTATTATTGCTTGAAACGATGAGTTTATCCGTTCCGGAACTTTAATGGATGATCTTTATACCATTATTTGGGCACACCACTCACAAAATTGAATCTAATAACACATCGATTATTTCGAGTAATAAAAGAAAGCGTTCTTCGGAGATGAACGAAACACTTCTATGGCATCTTAGACTAGGTCATATTAATCTAAAGTGGATAGAGAGATTGGTGAAAGACGGATCCTTGGAATCATTCCAAGTCGAACCGTTTCCAACTTGTGAATCCTGTTTAGAGGGTAAAATGACCAAGAGGGCATTTGGAGCCAAGGGGAATAGAACTACGGAAGTGTTAGAACTCGTTCATACCGATATGTATGGTTCAATGACGATCATAGTAAGAAGAGGTATGAGTAATTTGATGATTACTCAAGATACGGATACATCTACCTTATGATGCATAGGGAAAGAAGTATCAAGTCTCTACGATTTGTTCGTGGAGGCGAATACCTTAGCAATGAATTCTTGAACTACCTATCGGAAGAAGGGATTGTATCCCTGTTGACCACTTCGGGAACCCCTCAATAGAACGGTGTGGCGGAACGAAGGAGCCAGACTCTTTTAGAAATAGTCAGATCCATGATGAGTTATTCGGATTTACCCAAGTCGTTTTGGGGTAACGCCTTGGAAACAATGACTTACATTCTAAACTTGGTGCCATCCAAATCGGTTCCTAAAACCCCAATGGAATTGTGGACCGGGGCGCATGCCCAGTCTAAGACACTTGCAGATTTGGGGTTGTCCGACATACGTGCTAGACAAGAAAGCCGGTAAATTGGATCCATGTTCGGAATTAAGGTTGTTTATAGGATATCCCATGGGAACGAAAGGGTGTATGTTCTATAGTCTCAAGGATTAAAAGACCGTGATTAGTTCGCACTTTAAATTCTTGGAGGAAGACTATATGAACAAAAGAAAGCCCAGAAGTGAGATTACCTTAGACGAGTTAAGAGGGCAAACTCCTATACCAAGTATACAAGATGATATACCACACGTCATACCTTCACAACCGGAACCCCATCGTAGTGGGAGGATTGCAAGGCAACCCGAGAGATTCATGGGAATTGGAGAATCTTCGGATTTGATTCCCGGCGATGAATCAGACCCATGAACGTACGACGAGGCAATCCAAGACAAAGACGCGAAAGTGTGGCAAACCGCAATGGAAACCGAGGTGGGTTCGATGGATTATAATCAAGTGTGGGAGTTGGTTGATCCACCTAATGGGGTAGAGCCCATTGGATGCAAGTGGGCGTACAAGAGGAAAAGAGGACCAGACGGAAGGGTAGAGACCTTCAAAGCAAGGCTTATGGCCTGTGGCCTGTAGCTATGCTTAAGTCCATCCGTATTCTCTTGTCGATCGCTGCGCACTTAGATTACGAGATCTGACAAATGGATGTCAAGACAGCTTTCCTTAAAGTCTTGATGGGATCTATATGCAACAGCCCAAAGGTTTCGTTGAAAAAGGCCAAGAGCACCTCGTATGCAAGCTTAAGAGATCCATTTATGGACTTAAGCAAGCATCGCGTACTTGGAACCAGTGTTTTGATCAATTAATTAAGTCTTATGGGTTTGTGATCAAAACAAGTTCGAAAGTTGTGTGTACAAAAGATGTGACGGAACTGCGGTGGTATTCTTAGTATTATACGTAGACGATATTCTGCTCATTGGAAACAATGTAAAGGTATTGTCAGACGTAAGGGTATGGCTGTCAAATCAGTTTGATATGAAAGACTTAGGGAAAAGCCGGTCACATCCTTGGGATCAAGTTCACTCGAGATCGCAAGAGGAAGATGTAGGGCTTATCGCAAGTTTCATACAAAGCCACTGTTTTGAAGCATATCAGCGTGCAAGATTCCAAGAAAGGTTTTGTACCTTGTAGGCACGGAATCCATCTATCCAAAGAAATATGCCCTAAGACGCAAGTGGAGATAGATGACATGAAAGACGTTCCGTACGTTTCGGACGTAGGAAGTCTTATGTATGCAACGTTGTGTACGAGACCGGATATCTGCTTTGCCGTGGGCATGATGGCAAGATATCAAAGTAACCCCGGGAAAGCACATTAGAATGCAATTAAATGCGTTCTTTAGTTTCTGAAAAGAACTTGGTATGGAATGCTGATTTAACAATCAGACAATCTAATTCCCATGGGATACACGGACTCAAATTTCCAATCAGACATAGACTCCAAAATATGTACCTCGGGTAGTGTGTTTTGCATGGGAGAAGGAGCCATGATATGGAGAAGCGATTTGCAGAAATGCATCGCCGATTCGACCATGAAAGCCGAATAAGTAACTGCTTGTGAAGCAGCGAAAGAAGCGGTTTGGCTCAAGAACTTCTTAGTGGACTTGGACGTCGTTCCGAATTTGCCCGACAAGATAACTATCTTTTGTGACAATGCCGGAGCAGTTGCAAATTCAAAGGAACCGAGAGCCCACAAGGCCAGCAAACACATAGAAAGAAAATACCATCTGATACGAGAAATCGTTAAGAGAGGAGATATAGAGGTGGCAAAGATAGCGTCGGGTGACAACCTAGCGGATCCATTCACAAAGGGTCTGCCTCAGAGTACATTCGAGAGACATGTGGATGGAATGGGAGTCAAGACTATTGCCAATTTGCTTTAAGTATAAGTGGGAGGAATTATTAGGTTAGTGTAGGTTGACATGAGATGTCACGTAGAGCTACTACACTAAGACATGCGTGATGTATACTAAAAGCAGACTTTAAGTATAAGTGGGAGATTGTTGGAGTTATACGTGAAAGTATGCTTTTACTTTGTATAACTCGTGTATCAAACACTCGTTTTATGAGAATAATTCTTTTATCGCATTTGCTTTAGTTATGATTGAATGTTGAATTTCTATTGCAAACCGTTCAATATATAGTACGTGTTACATAGTAGTTAATGTGGTAATACCCGATCACGGAAGACAACATTAACAGTTTACTTGTAACTAAATGTACATTTTCACGACCTAGGTGGAATTGAACAATCCGCCATGAAAGGTCGATGTGTAAGGCTCAGATTGGTCTGTCTTGATTAAGAGATTGCACTAGCACATTTAGTATGTGTTGAAGAGGTCCTACAGCGAGTCCATTAATTAATTAAGCTTCTGAATAGCTCTAAATTAATTAACATCTTTCACCTTGGAGTAAAGACAGCTCAACATTATTATTCGTACCGAAGAAACTAATTCTTCACTTGCAAGATTTGGTACAATAAAACTTCTGAGCCCACCAAGGGGACTAATCACACGAGCCGTACTCGCACACGTTTCTCCGTATTAAATCTTAGCAACCGTCGTATGATTAATATTACTGCCCAAGACACAAAGTTTGAAGTCGCAATGATTCTCACCCAACATGAATCAAAGCAGTAACTATTAAGCACACACGGTCCTATTTAAGTGACGGAGATTAAGAAATCAACAACCACTGAGGTCTAATTCTTCACCTTTCAGAATAGAAGAATTTATCCTTACTGTAGGACCTCTTCAACACATACTAAATGTGCTAGTGCAATCTCTTAGTCAAGACAGACCAATCTGAGCCTTACACATCGACCTTTCACGGCGGATTGTTCAATTCCACCTAGGTCGTGAAAATGTACGTTTAGTTACAAGTAAACTGTTAATGTTGTCTTCCGTGATCGGGTATCACCACATTAACTACAATGTAACATGTACTATATATTGAACGGTTTGCAATAGAAATTCAACATTCAATCATAACTAAAGCAAATGTGATAAAAGAATTATTCTCATAAAACAAGTGTTTGATACACGAGTTATACAAAGTAAAAGCATACTTTCACTTATAACTCCAACAATCTCCCACTTATACTTAAAGTCTGCTTTTAGTATACATCACGCATGTCTTAGTGTAGTAGCTCTACGTGACATCTTATGTCAACCTACACTAACCTAATAATTCCTCCCACTTATACTTAAAGCAGATTGGCAATAGTCTTGACTCCCATTCCATCCACATGTCTCTCGAATGTACTCAGAGGCAGACCCTTTGTGAATGGATATACTAGGTTGTCCTCCGACATTTACCTTTGCCACCTCTTTATCTCCTCTCTTAACGATTTCTCGTATAAGATGGTGTTTTCTTTCAATGTGTTTGCTGGCCTTGTGTGCTCTCGGTTCCCTTGAATTTGCAACTGCTTCGGCATTGTCACAAAAGACAGTTATCTTGTCGGACAAATTCGGAACAACGTCCAAGTCCACTAAGAAGTACTTGAGCCAAACCGCTTCTTTCGCTGCTTCACAAACAGTTACTTATTCGGCTTTTATGGTCGAATCGGCGATGCATTTCTGCAAATCGCTTCTCCATGTCATGGATCCTTCTCCCATGCAAAATACACTACCCGAGGTAGGTATTTTGGAGTCTATGTCTGATTGGAAATTTGAGTCCGTGTATCCCATGGGAATTAGATTGTCTGATTGTTAAATCAGCATTCCATACCAAGTTCTTTTCAGAAACTAAAGAACGCATTTAATTGCAATCTAATGTGCTTTCCCGGGGTTACTTCGATATCTTGCCATCATGCCCACGGCAAAGCAGATATCCGGTCTCGTACACAACATTGCATACATAAGACTTCCTACGTCCAAAACTTACGGAACGTCTTTCATGTCATCTATCTCCACTTGGTCTTAGGGCAAATTTCTTTAGATAGATGGATTCCGTGCCTAAAAGGTACAAAACCTTTCTTGGAATCTTGCATGCTGAAATGCTTCAAAACAGTGGCTTTGTATGAAACTTGCGATAAACCCAACATCCTCCTCTTGTGATCTCGAGTGAACTTGATCCCAAGGATGTGACCGGCTTTCCCTAAGTCCTTCATATCAAACTGATTTGACAGCTATACCCTTACGTCTGACAATACCTTTACATTGTTTCCAATGAGCAGAATATCGTCTACGTATAATACTAAGAATATCACCGCAGTTTCGTCACACCTTTTACACCCACAACTTTCGAACTTGTTTTGATCACAAACCCGTAAGACTTAATAACTTGATCAAAACACTGGTTCCAAGTACGCGACGCTTGCTTAAGTCCATAAATGGATCTCTTAAGCTTGCATACGAGGTGCTCTTGGCCTTTTCCAACGAAACCTTTGGGCTGTTGCATATAGATCCCATCAAGACTTCCGTTAAGGAAAGCTGTCTTGACATCTATTTGCCAGATCTCGTAATCTAAGTGCGCAGCGATCGACAAGAGAATACGGATGGACTAAAGCATAGCTACAGGCCACAGGCCACAAGCTTTACTTTGAAGGTCTCTACCCTTCCGTCCGGTCCTCTTTTCCTCTTGTACATCCACTTGCATCCAATGGGCTCTACCCCACTAGGTGGATCAACCAACTCCCACACTTGACTATAATCCATCGAACCCACCTCGGTTTCCATTGCGGTTTGCCACGCCTCCGCGTCTTTGTCTTGGATTGCCACGTCGTACGTTCATGGGTCTGATTCATCGCCGAGAATCAAATCCGAAGATTCTCCAATTCCCATGAATCTCTCGGGTTGCCTTGCAATCCTCCCACTACGACGGGGTTCCGGTTGTGAAGGTATGACGTGTGGTATATCATCTTGTATACTTGGTATTGGAGTTCGCCCTCTTAACTCGTCTAAGGTAATCTCACTTCTGGGCTTTCTTTTGTTCATATAGTCTTCCTCCAAGAATTTAAAGTGCGAACTAATCATAGTCTTTTAATCCTTGAGACTATAGAATATACACCCTTTCGTTCCCATGGGATATCCTATAAACAACCTTAATTCCGAACGTGGATCCAATTTACTGGCTTCCTCGTCTAGCACGTATGCCGGACAACCCCAAATCCGCAAGTGTCTTAGACTGGGCTTGCGCCCGGTCCACAATTCCATTGGGGTTTTAGGAACCGATTTGGATGGCACCAAGTTTAGAATGTAAGTCGTTGTTTCCAAGGCGTTACCCCAAAACGACTTGGGTAAATCCGAATAACTCATCATAGATCTGACTATTTCTAAAAGAGTCTGGCTCCTTCGTTCCGCCACACCGTTCTATTGAGGGGTTCCCGGTGCGGTCAACAGGGATACAATCCCTTCGTCTGATAGCTAGTTCAAGAATTCATCGCTAAGGTATTCGCCTCTACGATCAAATCGTAGAAACTTGATACTTCTTTCCCTATGCATCATAAGGTAGATGTATCCATATCTCGAGTAATCATTGAAAAAGACAATTTATTCATACCCCTTCTTGCTATGATCGTCATTGAACTACACATATCGGTATGAACGATTTCTAACACTTCCGTGGTTCTATTCCCCATGGCTCCAAATGCCTTCTTGGTCATTTTACCCTCTAAACAGGATTCACAAGTTGGAAACGGTTTGACTTGGAATGATTCCAAGGATCCGTCTTTCACCAATCTCTCTATCCGCTTTAGATTAATATGACCTAGTCTAAGATGCCATAGAAGTGTTTCGTTCATCTCCGAAGAACGCTTTCTTTTATTACTCGAAATAATCGATGTGTTATTAGATTCAATTTTGTGAGTGGTGTGCCCAAATAATGGTATAAAGATCATCCATTGAAGTTCCGGAACAGATAAACTCATCGTTTCAAGCAATAATAACATCCTTATTAAAAGAAACTGAGTATCTATTCAAACAGTTTAGAAACTGAAGGTTGAGTTCTTTCTAAACTAGGAACATGGGGAACGTCTCTCAAGACCATAACTCTATCTTCACAGGATAGGCGCACTTCTCCCACTGCTTCAGCTGCCACTCTCGTAGCATTGCCCGATGTGATGGGGATCTCACTTCTGTTAAGTCGTCGGGTTAGCTTAAACCCATGAAATAAATGTGATCAGTAGCTCTCGTATCCACTATCCACGAATAGACAGCATACGCCACTTCACAAGTTTCGACGACTAAGGTGTGTGAATTACCTAACTTTCCTAGCCTCTTAGGCTTGGAATAGGCAGACCTCCATTGTCCTCTCTCACCGCAACTAAAATACTTCCCCTTCGATGCTAGCCTTTGCATTTGCCTTTCGCAACAATTAGATTTGCTTGGATCCGGCCTTTGGTTCTCTTCCTCTTTTTCCTTCCCTTGGGACCAAAAGAGGTAGACGGACCATTAGCCACCATAGCACTAGACTGGTGCTCCATTTTCACCTCCAACGAAACTAAAGCTTGCAAGAGCTCGGACAAACGATTTATCCGTTCATTCATCTGACAGTTCAGACGAAACTGCTCAAAGCTTCTCGGTAGAGAATGGTATATGAAATCAATCAAAATCCGCACCAAGTACTTTCAACTTGTTAAGGTATGCCATCATCTCGAGAACGTGCTCCCTCACAGGCGTTCCCTCCACCATTTCCAACTTGACCGAGTCATGTCTGGTGAACTGATTAGTCATGGGTTTGATGTGAAGACATCTCTTCAAGGTGTTCTATGATTTCAACAACGGATACAATGTCTCCATGAACGCGCCTCAAATCCTCATACAGAGATGTCAAGATGATGCACTTCATGTGTTCATTGTCACGCTTCCAATCATAAACTGCCTCTTCCCATTGCTTGACTTATCATTAGGCTTGCCGGGTATATTAACATAAATAACCCAATTGTGTTTTCGTGCAGTAAGGACAAATTTTTAAAAAACATTTCCAATCGATATAAATCACTCCAAAAAGTTTATTAACTTTAAGTATATTAAACAGTGGATTAAAAGGTTGCGACATGATGAAATGAGAATAAAACATACATTCATATCAATATCTAGAAAAATATGAAATTATCACATAATTCGATCACATCAATTATATTGAAACCTTAAAACAATATAATCATGCATCAACCAACATCTCGAAACAATTTAAATGCGCCACGAGGGGTGGTCTATACATTTAAACACATTCAAGCGGATTACAAACTTAAAAGTTACAAATCCTTAATTCAAAATTAATAGTTGGCTCCCACTTTGACCACATAGAAACTGACAGGGACTCCGAGGGGAGTAAGTTAATATCAATTTCCTATACCTAAGTAATAACCATAATTAAATACAGGATTATTATTTCGCTTTGAGCAAGCCACTCGTGGTGAGGGTCAATACCGCCACTAGTAATAATCCACAATCATCCTTTCGGAATTTATTCATGTGAAATCCGTTCTTTTGGCCGATCCGAGGGGGAAATGTATTCCAAAAGAACTTCACAAATAAATAAATTATGGAGGTCAAAATAATCCAATTTTAATATCCGGAATAAAATTGCGATTATAAAAACATACTTAGTAATTTTCGAAAGTAAGGTTTTTCTTGGACAATTAAATTCATGCAAACACATATTAACAAATAATAATAAGTGCACGAAATAAAACATCCATCAAAATAAAATTAAACACATTGGAGCACTCAAATCCAATTGTCACGGTTTAATTTCTTCACGTCTTGATGCGAAAAATCGTCCTTGTTGCTTTCCGACGTTCGTCTCGACGTGCTCCCACTCGAACAACAACACTTCTTAAAAAACAACATCGTTTGGGGTTCGGGACGACGTTTAAAATCACACGGAAAAAAACACGAACCGAAAAAATTCCACGGCCCGAGATACAGCGCGCGTCAGCCCACGAAGTGGGCCCGCGTACTTCCCGGCCCAAAAAGCGCTGAAACACTGCCCGAAGCGCGCCGAAGCGCAGCCGAGGCGCACCCGAGGCACAGCTGAGGCGCTGCACGGAGGCGCGCCCGAGGCGCACCAGGCCGTGCCCGAGGCGCGCGCGCGCGTGCGCGCGGCGCCGGCCTCCCGTCGCGCACGGCGTGCGCCGTGCACCCCCGTGCGCCATTTTTTTCGCCGTTCGTCCTCGTTTTCTTCACCCCTTGCATGATTTTACGTCCATACATGCGCTACGCTTGTATGCGTCGTCCGGGTACGCCGTTTTTAATTCTTCATTCTTCGTCACGATCCGGTTACAATTTATTTTTACAAAAAAAAAAAAAATACTAGATCTAGACTAGTCTATTACAATGATCGAATCAAAATAAAAACAACTAATCTACTCGTGGATTTTCTCACGAGAAAAACAAATTCGAACGAATCGAATTAAAAAACAATTAATTCACACGCATGAAATTAACAACATTAAAACCATGACAATTGGATACCTGCAAAAAAGATCTAACAATTCTACTATCCAATTTCAATTTAATGTTTAACAATTTAAATTCCAATTTAAAATTCAGAGCCCGAAACCGTGGCTCTGATACCAGTTGTTGGGAAAATAGGGGTGCCCGGAATCTATTCGGGATGAAATTTAAATACAAATTTAAATACAATTATTACTAGCATGAATTAATCCTAATTAATTCAAATAATAATTCCAACAACTAATTATCATCATGCATGTTAAATTATTTTCACATATTTAACTAGGCGGAATTAAACAAGTAAATATGCGATTAACGTACCTCTCGTAGTATTGGCCTTTGGATATACGAGACACTTGTAATCTCGCTCTATCAACCCAAAGCCTTCTCAAGTATTTCCCTTTTCACCTCACTTGATCGCCGGTGGGAGACGCTTTCAAGCAATTTAATAAACTAAGGAAAAAGAAAAATATCTATGCTTCTTGATTTTTCCAACACATGGAATTATGTACTTGGGGATGAAATAATCATCCCCTATTTATAAGAAGTAGTGACCGATTTTTTTCATGTGGATATGGGCTTGAAAAAAATCTTTTCTTAGACTCTAAGAAATCTTGAATATATCCCATATATTCTTTTCTTCAAAATAAAATATTCCACAAAAATCTCACACTCCTAATTATGGGGTGTAATTTTTGAAGAACATAGGTAGAAAATCCAAGATTTGGATCTTCTTGAATATATGAGATATTCTTGTATTCCTAGAATACATATCTTCCATAATATCTTTCCAAGAAAATCAACAAAATCTAATTTCTCCTAATATCATTATTTTCGAAAATTTAAAGAAAAAATCAGCAATATAATTTTCTTTTTATTTTAATCACCTTATCATTATTGGGCTACTTAATGGGCTACTTGAGGGGCCTTAAGGAGAATTAAGATTGGACCTCCTAATGGACTTCTGAATTTCAATATTGAGCCCCAATATAATTCAATCCATTAATATTAATTAGTACCACTAATAAATTAATATTGCACTATCCATCTTAATCCATATTACGATAATATGGGCTCCCGGTTATTATTTCCCGCGTTTAAGATTATCAAGTCCATTAATTAATTAAGCTTCTGAATAGCTCTAAATTAATTAACATCTTTCACCTTGGAGTAAAGACAGCTCAACATTATTATTCGTACCGAAGAAACTAATTCTTCACTTGCAAGATTTGGTACAATAAAACTTCTGAACCCACCAAGGGGACTAATCACACGAGCCGTACTCGCACGCGTTTCTCCGTATTAAATCTTAGCAACCGTCGTATGATTAATATTAGTGCCCAAGACACAAAGTTCGAAGTCGCAATGATTCTCACCCAACATGAATCAAAGCAGTAACTATTAAGCACACACGGTCCTATTTAAGTGACGGAGATTAAGAAATCAACAACCACTGAGGTCTAATTCTTCACCTTTCAGAATAGAAGAATTTATCCTCGCTGTAGGACCTCTTCAACACATACTAAATTTGCTAGTGCAATCTCTTAGTCAAGACAGACCAATCTGAGCCTTACACATCGACCTTTCACGGCGGATTGTTCAATTCCACCTAGGTCGTGAAAATGTACGTTTAGTTACAAGTAAACTGTTAATGTTGTCTTCCGTGATCGGGTATCACCACATTAACTACAATGTAACATGTACTATATATTGAACGGTTTGCAATAGAAATTCAACATTCAATCATAACTAAAGCAAATGTGATAAAAGAATTATTCTCATAAAATGAGTGTTTGATACACGAGTTATACAAAGTAAAAGCATACTTTCACGTATAACTCCAACAATTGTTGTTGGGAAAATAGGGGTGCCCGGAATCTATTCGGGATGAAATTTAAATACGAATTTAAATACAATTATTACTAGCATGAATTAATCCTAATTAATTCAAATAATAATTCCAACAACTAATTATCATCATGCATGTTAAATTATTTTCACATATTTAACTAGGCGGAATTAAACAAGTAAATATGCGATTAACGTACCTCTCGTAGTATTGGCCTTTGGATATGCGGGACACTTGTAATCTCGCTCTATCAACCCAAAGCCTTCTCAAGTATTTTCCTTTTCACCTCACTTGATCGCCGGTGGGAGACGCTTTCAAGCAATTTAATAAACTAAGGAAAAAGAAAAATATCTATGCTTCTTGATTTTTCCAACACATGGAATTATGTACTTGGGGATGAAATAATCATCCCCTACTTATAAGAAGTAGTGACCGATTTTTTTCATGTGGATATGGGCTTGAAAAAAATCTTTTCTTAGACTCTAAGAAATCTTGAATATATCCCATATATTCTTTTCTTCAAAATAAAATATTCCACAAAAATCTCACACTCCTAATTATGGGGTGTAATTTTCGAAGAACATAGGTAGAAAATCCAAGATTTGGATCTTCTTGAATATATGAGATATTCTTGTATTCCTAGAATACATATCTTCCATAATATCTTTCCAAGAAAATCAACAAAATCTAATTTCTCCTAATATCATTATTTTCGAAAATTTAAAGAAAAAATCAGCAATATAATTTTCTTTTTATTTTAATCACCTTATCATTATTGGGCTACTTAATGGGCTACTTGAGTGGCCTTAAGGAGAATTAAGATTGGACCTCCTAATGGACTTCTGAATTTCAATATTGAGCCCCAATATAATTCAATCCATTAATATTAATTATTACCACTAATAAATTAATATTGTACTATCCATCTTAATCCATATTACGATAATATGGGCTCCCGGTTATTATTTCCCGCGTTTAAGATTATCAAGTCCATTAATTAATTAAGCTTCTGAATAGCTCTAAATTAATTAACATCTTTCACCTTGGAGAAAAGACAGCTCAACATTATTATTCGTACCGAAGAAACTAATTCTTCACTTGTAAGATTTGGTACAATAAAACTTCTGAGCCCACCAAGGGGACTAATCACACGAGCCGTACTCGCACGCGTTTCTCCGTATTAAATCTTAGCAACCGTCGTATGATTAATATTACTGCCCAAGACACAAAGTTCGAAGTCGCAATGATTCTCACCCAACATGAATCAAAGGAATTATTAGGTTAGTGTAGGTTGACATGAGATGTCACGTAGAGCTACTACACTAAGACATGCGTGATGTATACTAAAAGCAGACTTTAAGTATAAGTGGGAGATTGTTGGAGTTATACGTGAAAGTATGCTTTTACTTTGTATAACTCGTGTATCAAACACTCGTTTTATGAGAATAATTCTTTTATCGCATTTGCTTTAGTTATGATTGAATGTTGAATTTCTATTGCAAACCATTCAATATATAGTACGTGTTACATAGTAGTTAATGTGGTGATACCCGATCACGGAAGACAACATTAACAGTTTACTTGTAACTAAATGTACATTTTCACGACCTAGGTGGAATTGAACAATCCGCCGTGAAAGGTCGATGTGTAAGGCTCAGATTGGTCTGTCTTGACTAAGAGATTGCACTAGCACATTTAGTATGTGTTGAAGAGGTCCTACAGCGAGGATAAATTCTTCTGTTCTGAAAGGTGAAGAATTAGACCTCAGTGGTTGTTGATTTCTTAATCTCCGTCACTTAAATAGGACCGTGTGCGCTTAATGGTTACTGCTTTGATTCATGTTGGGTGAGAATCATTGCGACTTCGAACTTTGTGTCTTGGGCAGTAATATTAATCATACGACGGTTGCTAAGATTTAATACGGAGAAACGCGTGCGAGTACGGCTCGTGTGATTAGTCCCCTTGGTGGGCTCAGAAGTTTTATTGTACCAAATCTTGCAAGTGAAGAATTAGTTTCTTCGGTACGAATAATAATGTTGAGCTGTCTTTACTCCAAGGTGAAAGATGTTAATTAATTTAGAGCTATTCAGAAGCTTAATTAATTAATGGACTTGATAATCTTAAACACGGGAAATAATAACCGGGAGCCCATATTATCGTAATATGGATTAAGATGGATAATGCAATATTAATTTATTAGTGGTAATAATTAATATTAATGGGCTGAATTATATTGGGGCTCAATATTGAAATTCAGAAGTCCATTAGGAGGTCCAATCTTAATTCTCCTTAAGGCCCCTCAAGTAGCCCATTAAGTAGCCCAATAATGATAAGGTGATTAAAATAAAAAGAAATATCAATGCTGATTTTTCATCATATTTTTCGAAAATAAGGATTTAAAAAGAAATAAGATTTTGTTGATTTTCTTGGAAAGATATTATGGAAGATATGTATTCTAGGAATACAAGAATATCTCATAAATTCAAGAAGATCCAAATCTTGGATTTCATCCTTGCAATTTTCGAAAATAACACCCTATAACAAGGTGAGTGAGATTTTTGTGGAATATTTTATTTTGGAGAAAAGAATATATGAGATATATTCAAGATTTCTTAGAGTCTAAGAAAATATTTTCTCTAAAGCCCAATAACCATTAATTTTCGGCCACTCATAGTTATGAATAGGGGATGATTTTTTCATCCCCAAGAACATAATTCCATGTGTTGGAAAAATCAAGAAGCATAGATATTTTTCTTTTTCCTTAGTTTATTAAATTGCTTGAAAGCGTCTCCCACCGGCGATCAAGTGAGGTGAAAAGGGAAATACTTGAGAAGGCTTTGGGTTGATAGAGCGAGATTACAAGTGTCCCGTATATCCAAAGGCCAATACTACGAGAGGTACGTTAATCGCATATTTACTTGTTTAATTCCGCCTAGTTAAATATGTGAAATTAATTTAACATGCATGATGATAATTAGTTGTTGGAATTATTATTTGAATTAATTAGGATTAATTCATGCTAGTAATAATTGTATTTAAATTCGTATTTAAAATTTCATCCCGAATAGATTCCGGGCACCCCTATTTTCCCAACAATTATGTGATTTCTTTGATTACGTACTTTAAATGTTTACTTTACGGTTATTTTCCCTTTAAAACTAAAATTTGACTAGAACTTTCCTTTCCCTATAGGAAGCCTAAGATGGATGTGGCCCAGTACTTAGAGATTGAGCAGTTAGAAGTAGAGACCATTGATGCCTTCACTGCCCGCTTTGTAGAGTCACGCGAAAGGGCAAGGACTGCCCCGGAGCCCCACATCGAGACTGACTTCGCAGCTGCGACCCGATTCGCGGGGGGAGTGATCGAAATCTTCCGCCATATCGCTACCGGACTATTAGATCGCATGAGGGTAGACGACCCAGAGCAGGGACCTCAGGTTCACCTAGACGCTTACTGGGTAGAGGCCCAGAGAGTGATTCGACACGCGGATGTTAACCGCGGACTGTCTTACCAGACCGTTGCACTCGCCGAGCACGATCTAGCCACATCGGACGGTCACCGGGAGGACGCCATGCTAGCACAGGCATCGGCCGTTGCAGCTAGAGCAACCGCCGTCTCCCAGGACGAGTACTCTCACATCGCTACTTGGAGGGCCGACCTACACTTAGAGGCAGCTCTCGCGCAGCGAGATACCTCCATCGCCTACTGGGTAGCAAGTGGATTACCTGGAGATGGACCTTTCGGCTTGGGAGAAGCCGCACATCCTGTGATAGAGTTAGCGAGAGTCGAGCCCGAGATTATCGAATTTGAGGGAGATGAGCCAGAGATAGAGGTAGATTCCCCGCCCGAGTCAGAGGTTGATGATTAGTTGGACTACCAGACTTTGTATATAGTAGTAGACGCATATATATGATATAGGTGGTAGCCGTTTGACTTATAGTAGTAGTCATTTTCTGCGTGGTCGTTTTCCTTATAGACCATTGCAGCGTAGCTCTAACCCCCTCATTTTGTCGCTCGTGGTCCATATTGATGTGAGGACACGATGCTATAGCATTACCTAGAACCCTTTTGCATTCCATGACGAATGTAAGGAGACTGGCTCCGTAGAACCAAAACTTTTTAGATATATATATACTTATTATGTGCTCACTACTTGTCAATGTGTTTTACTTGCTCTATATATTGATTGTCGTATATTTTATCTGATTATCGCTTAATGACACATCACTGGTTCCTAGAATACTGTGCGAATGTGAGCACTGTACCATTGAGGGCCCCAATGCGCAGCTGGTGAATTACGTACCACACGTGTTTCAGTGCTAGCGTTGTGTTGATTTGGTTAATCCGGTTATGTTTTTATAACTTTCTCGCACCTATACGTATCGTAACAATATTATTCTTTTCGATCAGAACTACCTTTAGAATGACACCCGGACGTAAACGTGGACGACCCCGCGTTAACCCTATCCCTGAACCCGTGGATCCGATAGAACAAGACCCACCCCTTCAGGCTGAACCCGAGTTGCCTTAACAGGCCGCGCCAGAAAACGATATCGCGAGAGAAATATTGACCTCTCTTCAGAACTACATTCAGCAACAAGTTCCACCACCTCCTCCGCCGTTGTACGGGCCTATACCTCAGATAGCGCCCAGGGCGAATGACTTTGTCGAATGCTTTCGACGACTGCAACCACCTAGGCTGGATGGGAAAGAGGATCCCTTTGAAGTCGAGGAGTGGATATCGGGATTGGAACGTATTTTCAGACACATGGCACTGGCTGATGCACAGAAGGTCTCCTGTGCCCAGTTCCAACTGATTGAGGATGCAGCCCAATGGTGGGAATCTTATGAACGAACCATGGACGAAGAAGCTAGACAGGTCCTTACTTGGGAGGACTTTAAGAAAGCTATACTAGATCGATACTTTCCACGAGTCCTGAGGGATCGGAAAGAACAAGAATTTGTCAACCTTCGACAGGGAACTCTCTCAGTGATAGAGTACGAGAGAAGGTTCAACCAACTGTCTCGTTATGCCCCACATCTGGTGGGTGACGATGAAAGGAAAGCTCGCAGGTTCGAGCAGGGTTTGAGGCCCGAGATAGCAGGAATTATAATTGGCATTCAGGTGCCAAATTATGGAGAAGTTTTCCATCGAGCATTGATGGTTTCGATCAGTCAAAACTTGGAGTACAAACAAACTCCGACTACTGTCCCTGTCAATCGGAATTGACAGCCACCCTTTAAAAGGAATTCAGTTCCGCAATCCAAGGGGAACAACTTTGTTGGCCCTCGAGCTAACCAGAACTGTCAAAGGTGTGGAAGGAGACACTGGGGACCCTGTAATCAGGGAGGAGTAATTTGTTTTCGTTGCCATCAACCAGGGCACAAGTCCAATGAATGTGCTCAACCACCGAGCAGCAATCGTCAACCGGTTAATAACGCTCAGTACCGCCCTCAGCAGGCAAACAATTATCAGGCTCGTCAGCTACCTGCACCTAACAACCGCCAAGCGGGACCCCCAGTTAGAGGTCCGCCTAATCAAGGTCAGAGAAGGCCAGGCCACGTGAATGCTATCCTAGAGGAAGGGGAAAGCAGTGGAGAGCAACTTCGCCTGAAAGGACCAGCTCAGCCTGAGCAGCACGAGACGCTAGCAGGTACTGTCTTTGTACTTGAAAAACCTGCGTATGTATTGTTTGATACTGGAGCATCTCATTCCTTTATATCTGATAACTTTAAAAGAAAGTTAGGATTAGTCGAGAAAAAAGGAAAAGTTTTAAACGTTAGTATTCCATCTGGAACTACCATGGAAATTGAGGGTCAAATTAGAGGTTTACCTCTAACGCCAGACAATCACTTGTTAGAGTCCGACCTTCACGTCCTTAAGATGAAAACCTTTGACATAATCTTAGGCATTGACTGGTTAACGAGAAACAAAGCGATAATAAAATGCGCCGAACGCGAGATCGACCTCAAAACTCGTGATGGTCAACGCTTCACGTTTCGCGAAGTCAAGACCAAGAAGGAAACCCGAGTAATATCAGCAATCCAAGCTACTGCAATATTACGAAAGGAGAAATGCCAAGCTTACCTCGTTCACATCTCAGCAGGAGAGATAGACGATAAGTTACGCATCAAAGTGCCAATTGTAGATGGATATCTTGACGTATTCCCCGAGAAATTAAACGGGTTACCTCCCGATCGTCAGATAGAGTTCTCCATCGACTTGATACCTGGGGCAGCACCAGTATCTAAAGCACCCTATCGAATGGCCCCAAAGGAATTAGAAGAACTGAAGGAACAACTGCAACGTTTGCTTGAAAAGAAGTTCATCAGACCTAGTGCATCACCATGGGGAGCACCCGTGTTGTTCGTAAAGAAGAAAGATGGAACTTTCCGTATGTGCATAGACTACCGGGGTCTCAATCAATTGACCATTAAGAACAAATATCCTCTTCCAAGGATAGAAGATTTGTTCGATCAGTTAAAGGATGCTACGATATTCTCAAAGATCGATCTGAGGTCTGGTTATCACCAGCTAAAGGTCAAGAGCGAGGATATCCCGAAGACAGCATTCCGGACTCGGTATGGACATTACGAATTCACCGTGATGCCCTTTGGAGTAACGAATGCTCCAGCGATCTTCATGGATCTGATGAATAGAGTATTTCATTCGTACCTGGATCAATTCGTTATTGTCTTCATCGACGACATACTCGTGTACTCTAAGAGCAAAGAGCAACACGAAGAACATCTCAAAGCAGTCTTAGAGATAATGAGACGAGAGAAGTTGTATGCCAAATTCAGCAAGTGTGAATTTTGGATCGACCGTGTGATGTTCTTAGGACATATAATCTCCGCAAAAGGGATTGAAGTGGACCCAGCAAAGGTAGAAGCCATCATGAACTGGAAGGCACCTACTAATGTCAATGAAATTCGGAGGTTTCTTGGGTTAGCAGGGTACTACCGGAGGTTCATACAAGATTTTTCCAGCATTGCGAAAGCGCTGACGAAACTGACCAAGAAAACTGAGAAGTTTACTTGGGATTCAACTTGTGAAGAAAGTTTCCAAGAGCTAAAGAAAAGGCTAACCACGTCGCCTGTGTTAACTATCCCAGATGGATCAGAAGGATTCGTCATTTACACAGACGCTTCTTTGTCAGGTTTGGGTTGTGTTCTGATGCAGAATAAGAAAGTTGTAGCTTATGCATCTCGACAACTTAAGGATCACGAACAGAACTACCCAACGCACGACTTAGAACTGGCCGCAGTAGTTCACGCGTTAAAAATTTGGAGACACTACCTATATGGAGGAAAGTGTGAGATCTACACTGACCATAAGAGTCTAAAATACTTCTTTACGCAGAAGGAATTGAACATGCGTCAGAGAAGATGGCTCGAATTGGTAAAAGATTACGATTGCACTATTCACTATCACCCTGGAAAGGCAAACGTAGTGGCAGACGCTTTGAGTAGAAAGAAAGATACAAAACTAAGCGTCGTTCCGACCACGCAATTACCACTAATGGGAGAACTCTCTCGTTTAGACTTGGAATTTTCCACACAGTGTTGTGCAGATTCCATGGTTTACGCGTTCACCCTACAACCGACCTTACGAGAAAGGATCCTAACAGCGCAAAAGGACGATAAATTCTTGAGAGGACTACGTAAGCGCGCTGAGGAAGGAACCATTCAGAGATTCGTATTGGGTACTGATGGAGCTTTAATGTTCGATAACAGAATCTGTGTGCCTAAGGATGACGAAATTAGGAACGAAATTATGAAAGAGGCACATAGCACTCCTTACACCGTTCATCCCGGAGAGACGAAAATGTACCGAGGATTGAAAGAGAACTTTTGGTGGAGGGGTATGAAGAGATCGATAGCTCAATTCGTCAGGAGTTGTTTAACCTGCCAACGAGTTAAAGCAGATCACCAACGACCTCCAGGGTTGTTGCACCCTCTGGAGATGCCAGAGTGGAAATGGGAGGACATCACTATGGATTTTGTCACCGGTTTTCCGAAAACGGTGAAGAATCACGATGCCATTTGGGTTATCGTAGACAGACTTACGAAAATTGCCCATTTTATCCCTATAAGAATGACGTACACGTTGGACAAGCTCGCTCAACTGTACATAGCAGAGATAGTCAGACTGCACGGAGTACCAGTTTCAATAGTATCCGATAGAGACCCCCGTTTTACCTCCAAATTCTGGGGAAGTCTGCAACGAGCCTTAGGTACTGAATTGAAGTTCAGCACCGCGTACCACCCGCAGACGGACGGGCAATCGGAAAGAACCATTCAAATGCTTGAAGATATGCTCAGAGCTTGCGCTCTAGATCTTGAAGGAAGTTGGAAAAACCATCTACCACTGGTAGAGTTTGCATATAACAACAGTTATCAAGCAACAATACAAATGGCGCCGTACGAAGCACTCTACGGGAAGAGGTGTAGATCGCCAGTTTGTTGGGACGAAGTCGGGATTCGAAAGATTCTCGGACCCGAATTAGTCGAGAAGTCGGCTGAGATAGTCGCAAAGATTAAAGAAAGGATCAAGTCGGCCCAGGACCGCCAGAAATCGTATGCAGACACCCGAAGAAGGGATTTACAATTTGACATCGGCGAGAAAGTATTTCTCAAAGTTGCACCAATGAAAGGTCTAATCCGTTTTGGGAAGAAAGGTAAGCTAAAGCCGCGATACATTAGACCATTCGACATCCTGAATAGAATCGGGGATGTAGTTTATCGCATAGCTTTACCACCGGAGTTATCACGAGTGCATAATGTGTTCCACATATCTACACTCAGGAAATACGTGAGCGATCCAAACCACGTTATTAATCACGTAGAATTAGGTCTGAACAGTGACCTGACTTATGAAGAGATTCCAGTAACTATCTTGGGAAGAAAGTTACACTTGTTAAGGAAAGAGATACCTTTAGTGCTCGTTCAGTGGAGCCGACATGGAAAGGAAGAAGTGACTTGGGAAAGAGAGGATGAAGTCCTAGCCAAATACCCTCAAAGCTTAAGTAATACCTAAGACATGAATTTCGGGGGCGAAATTCTGTTAAGGGGGTGAGGATGTAATACCCCGTCCCGTTCTGTACCCCTTTTCTTAATTAGAAACCTTTTTATTTTATTTTATTTTATTTTCTCTTCTTTTTTTCTTTTAATTTTAATTATTTTTGTGTGCTATTTGTGTATTTAAATATACTTACCCTTTTTATAAAAACTCCTAAATTCGAAGAAAGAAAACGAATTCTTTCAAACGAATAAAGGACTACGAGAAATTAATTATTCAAAATTAAATTAAGGATTTCGATCCGTTTAATTTATTGAGAAAAATCAAAATACAATAAAATATTACTTGAGTCTAAAAACTGTATTATTTTCTGAATCGGGATTACACTCGTGAACCAAACGATCCCTGAACCGTATCAATTGGGAACGAAAATATCGAAACTTTTGGATAAGAATTTAGAAATAGATAAGTTTGGAAAGGGAGGGTATAAAAGAAGAAATCCCTCTCTCCTCATTCATTTTTTTCCCCTTCACGCAAAATTTTTTCTCTCTCTAAAAAAATTCTCTCCTCCTTCCTTCGGCCTCCGCCTCCTTCCGCCTCCTTTCTCCCCCTCCGGCGTCTCGCCGCCGCGTCCCTCCGCCGCGCCGAAGCTCCACGCCGCCGTCGCCCTCGCCGTTCCGCCGCTGGAGCTCCGCCCAGCCGCGACGCCTCACGTCTCCTTCCTTCTCCAGCCGAACGCCGCTGTCCTCTGTCCTCCGGCGAACGACGCCGCCGCCGCGACCCAGACGCAGCGCCGCCGAGCCCCGCCTCTCCTTCTTTCTCCTCCGGCGTTCCACCACCGCCACCGAAGTCCCGTCGCTCTCACTCTCTCTCTCCGTTGAAGCCGAGCGCCGCAGCCTCGAAGCCCAGCTCCGCCGTCGCCGCCTCTTTCTCCACCTCCAGTAAGATGGAATTCTTCCTCTTTCCTTCGAAATTTATTTCCGTTTAATTCGATTTCGACTACCGAACTATTTCAATTTCTAACCGTAACCTTCTTTTCGTTTAATTTCCGATCAATTTTTGACGCCGTTGAACTTGTTGCTTTTGCAAAATTTCTGGAATTTCAAACCGACGCCGTTAGGCTGCCCAAATCGTTTTTCCGAATTCCCGAACAACGCCGTTAGGCTGCCCAATTTTCGTGAACAATTTCCGGGTTTCAAAACGACGCCGTTAGGCCGCCCGTTTAACGTCTCAAACCGAAGCTCGTAAGGTTTCTATCTTCGTTTTCATCTCGGGTAGATTTTGGGTTATTCTGTTAAGTTGTTAAAAAACTTGGAACAAGGAAAAGAAATGAAAGAAAACTTACTGTTAGTTGGATTGATGAATTAGTGTTAGTTATTAACCTATTTAGTATTATTGTTTTGTTTCACTTGTATCACTCTTTAGAAGTGAGTTTTTGGATAGTTGTTTCCTTGTTTTATTTCTTTCATAAACCAAGAGATTGGATTTTTTTAGTTTAGTGTTTAGTATTAGTGGTTGGATGTTGAAATATTATTGTTTTAGATGGATGGTATTAATGACTTAGAGGACTAGTATTATTCTTATGAATGTTTAGTATCATTATTTTAGTGTTATAATGATATTAGCAAAATCCTACAGTACCCTTGTTTTGATATTTTTCAAGGATAAAAACACTTTTGAATAAATTTCGTAAACAAAGGGAAACTCGTCTTCACCTTGTACCCTTGTTAGAATTTTTTTAGAAAACACAAAAAAATAAAGTCTTTTAATAAGTTTAGAAAAGAGAAGTTTTATATTCAAATTTTCGTTTAAAAACAAGAAATAGGATTCGTAAGAAAGAATAACCTTTTCTTTAATTTTATTAAGTAATAATCTTATTTTTTCTAAGTATTTTCCAAGTTTAATAATTATATTTTTACTTAAAAGACCTTTTTGAGAACACCCCTCAATTCAGTAAATACACCCCATGTTACACCACCAATTTCAGTAAATACACCCTCTGTTACACCACCAATTTCAGTAAATACACCCTCTGTTACACCACCAATTTCAGTAAATACACCCTCTGTTACACCACCAATTTCAGTAAATACACCCCCTGTTACACAACTAAATTCAGTAAATACACCCCCTGTTACACCCCTAAATTTAGTAAATACACTCCCCTAATACACCTCCCCTTTAAAAGAGGTGTACTTATCAATTTGAAATCAACCTTTGGAAACTTTAGTTTTCAATAATTTTCTGAAGACAACGACCTACTCAATCCTCGAGTTTCGCGCTCTTAAGCTTTTCAAATTCAAAAGTCAATCTTTTAATCGAAATACTCCTTATTAGGATTCTGTACTTTTCGGAACACGCGCGAAGGACTCGACTGTCTGCCTACCCAATATTCCCGGAACTCGGAACAATCAGGTGGGTGATGATCCGTTGATTGATCTGCTATTAATAACGTCGTACCGGTATTTCCTGAACTCGATTAAATCAAATCAAAAATATCTAATCCAACATAAATGTAACACCTATCTATATAACTGTTTGGATTATGTGATATAACTACATATGTTATATATTAGCTTGTTGTTTTGTGAATCGATCACCACTGCATGAGTAAACACCTTACGTGAGCATGAATCAGTTCAGTTATCAGTCAAGTATTATTCTTTGTAAAGTTTATTGAGTCAGTTTTGTGGAAGGTCAGTATGTACGGAGTCGGGATCTAGTTTTAAATCCGACCTCCGGGGCTGCTGTCGGGGACGCCCTCGGAATCAAGGTTGTTGATCAAGTAGATCTGGTCCCCGGTCAGCTGTCGTTTGACGCACTGGGAAGAAGGCCATTGATACTTGCTTATTTTGAGGGATGTTATAAGGTTGGATGATGTGAGCTTGTGTGGTTGGATGGAGTAAGTTTTGGTTGGAGTTGAAAAGAGTAACTTTGTTGATTGGTTGGAGTTGAAAAGAGTAACTTTGTTGGAAGTGGAATGATTGTACGTTTATGGTTTGTCAGTTTGTGATAATGCGTGATATGACTTTGGGCTTTGCCCTAATGTGAACCAACTTGTGCTATTTCAATTATATCATGCGAAATATGCTTAATCACCGTTTAAATCTTTATAATCTTTTATATACGACAACTGATTAATTAATTACTTTATCAATGAGTATAACTTAATATATTTCGGATTTACCAATCCCATGATGTTGCAATCACCCATAAGTGGGAATTCAATTCTCACGCCCCCTTTTTCCTAACTCCTTGCATATTTCAATTACGGGGAGCAAGGACAGTGACACAGAAGACACAAAGTCTCTCATTTGCTTAAAATATTATTACTAATACAATGATGCCTATTATTTCTATTTCCCAATAAATGTTATCGATACTGCCATGCAAGACGATACTCTTTCCGTGTGTTTAAATTATCCAAACTCAGTGTGTATTATTCTGAAGATACAGAACCCTCTATCCATCTTTATATATATACAAATATACTTACGTTATAATATTCCTTCCCACTTATCCGCTGCATGAAACTTCTCTCTCTCATTTCAGTTATATTCCTTTCAAAAATTTTATAATTCGGACTTTTGATCACAATAACACTTCGAATCCGATATAATTAATATATTCTGGGTTCGGGGCGTTACACCGACTAACTCGTGGGGCTCATAATCCACTGTCCACTAACAGGGAGAATCCATTTCAAATAAGAGTAAAACTTTGTATATAGTGTTCATTATGGTGATGTGAAACACAAATCCAAATAAAAGCCTGATAATGATGTGTCGCACACGTTAACGCCAAATAAGCCAATTAATAATAAAATAAATTCAAAATAAATTTAAATTAATTATAAAATAGTACTCCTTCCATCCCACGTCAGTATGCACACTTGTTATTTTGGTCTGTCTCATATACATTTGCATGGTACCAAAAAAGAAAATATTAATTTGCATGCACTCACAAACATATACACACATTTATCAATAAGCACACAATCTTAAAAAAATGTGCAACCTCTTTGGATGCAAATTTATGTGGTACGGAAGGATTATTTAAAAAGAATTATTCAATAGTTTAAATATTTTAAGTTATTACTTTTAGTAAAAAAAATTAAAAAATATATCAAATCTATTTATAAGTAAGTCTTTTAATAAAACAGTGAATTAAATAAGTTTTACTGATTAAAATCAGTGATTAAATTAGTGAATCAAAATTTAAATAATTTTTTTAGTAAGCCTATTTAGTTCACTAAATTTTTAAATATGTTTTAAATTTAATTTTTTTTAAAATTAAATATATTTTTTATAATTTAAAATATTTTATTTGTTGAGTAATTTGTAACTATTTTAAAATTAATTTTATTGTTAATTAGCTGATTGGACACTAAAGTGGCGTACACATCATATCCGTGCTTTATTTGGCCCACATTTTATAAACTTAGAAAATATTGTCCTATTTTTGTAAATTTGTAGAGATAGTGTCATAGAATTGCATGCCCGTACTGTTCTAAAATATAAGGGGGCGTTTGGTTAACAACTCTTCAATGGTAATGGGAATAAGATTGAAAATTGGTGTAATTAGCATGGTTCATGAGAACAAAATCACTACCTCTCCTCCTAAATTAGGTAATCACTACTCCATTTTGATTACCCTATTCTCTTACTACAATCCTCCTCCTCAATCGCTCCTCCATTCCTCCACCAACAACCATTTGTTGTCCACTTCTATTTTAAAATTGGGGCATGACACTAACAATGGAGTCACCATTGGAACACTTCTTCCCCTAACATATCATTTTTATTGTGAGGGCATAGATGTAAATCAATTTTCATTCCCATTACCATTGAAGAATTGGTAACCAAGCGCCCCCTAAAGTTTCTCGATTATTTTCATTGTAAAGAGATTATTCATTTTCTGTGGCAACTGATAATGGGCTCGATATTCACTATATGTATGGGTCCAATCTCATGTGCAAATTGTATTGAAAGTCGAGAGATCTGATCACACTGGTTTTTGTCCTTGATATATGCATCGGAAAACCAAGAGATTCACTTTTGTCAAATTATTACAACATATTCTAACTGCAACTGATCAATAATCCGAAAGCCGTGGCGTTGCTAAGGAATTATCTTATGCAATATAACTGCAGTTTAAAAATATATATGTATTGAAGTTTGTTATAGTGTTTCATAAAGTTTAATTTTAATCATTTTTTATGCATGAATTTATTTATATCAATTAGAAAATGTTATGGTCCATTGACATTGTGATTATTCTTTTTTTTCTCCAATGTCTTTGATATTTTGATTAAATTCTCGTAGGCGTACCTAAAGCTTGCAAATCCAAGTGAATGCTATCTCGAAGTATAGTTTTTTTTATTTCAAAATAGATTAATATTAAAAGATTTCTAGTACATTATTCAAATTGTCTACAAAGACCAAGTATATATCTTCTTTTTGTTCCAGCCAACCCACGCTGAGAGACACTCTCAAGATTTTCCATGCCAAAGCTTACATCAACGAGTTCCAAATTTTCGAGAAGGCTGAGGTAGTTTCTTCATCCAAAGTCGACCTTGAAGGGACTGGATTGAGCAGGTGTTGTTGGTTGAATACATGCCATTCGTCGAAAGTTTTCAGTTCCTTGCATGCCCTGTCGCTTCCAAGTCTAGTTCCTGAAATTTTGATTCATTCATATGTGAGGTTATCTATAATTGATGATATTAAGAAAGAATTGATACAAGCAGGACAGGATGAGTATAAGGAATTCGAAAATTCCTTGTCTATCAATTCTACGGGTTATAGTTGTAACAAGACACTTCACGCCATAATGGCATATGAGGTTATTAAGTCGGATGTTCTCCTAGACGAGAGATGGTTCAAAGTTGGAAATGAATTTGTTAGATTCTCAAAATTGAATTTGCCCTGGTGATGGGAATGAAATTCCACGAAGAAGAAGATTATTCAGAGGATCTTCCTCCCAAATGTGACCCTCCTTCCTCGAGTTTATACAAGAAACAGGGTTTTGATGTTGGGGTCGCTTGGTATTAACAAACCTGAGGGAAAGGTTGAGAGGTGAATTTCGTGGGTCAAGTGGAGATTCATAAAAAATCGCCAAAATTTTATTTTTGTAATATATATTGTTGGGAAAGAACTCGCGAAAAACAAGCATTGGTAAATGAGTGTGGGCCCTCGTGGAAGACGCAATAGCTACCCACATCCTTTCTCAACAATAATATAACATACAAACAAAACCTTGACTATTATCAACTAATCTCCGCCCAACCCACACATTTACCATTTGAAAATCATCCCTATGGCTTCTTTAACACAGAACGGCCCCCACCGTTAAAGTGTCTCATGTATAAACTCGAGGAAGGAAGGTCACTTTTGGATGAATGAAACGAAGAATCTTCTTAGCTGAATTTCATCCCCGTGACCAAAAAAAAATTCTATTTTGAAGAGTCTAATGAATATATACCCAACATGAAACCATCCCTCATCTGGGAGAGTGTCCGACATTATGATCCCATGCGTCATGGAGTGAAGAGCCTTAATAAAACTATAACCCGATGAATTGAGAGTAAAAAAACCTATCAAAATAGGAGTTTTCGAATTCCTTATAATCATCTTGCCCGACTTCTCTCAGTTCTTTCTTGATATCTTCAATAATAGATAACCTGACATACGAATGATTCAAAGTTTTAGAAACCATCCCTCTCATCTGGGAGAGTTTCCGGCTTTATAACCTCACTTGTGGATTGGATTGCCAACTTTATTACAGGGAGGATTGAGAGGTCCACTCGATAATTTATATATTAGATTTTTGTGCCTCTCAACTTCTCTGTCGTGGAGACGAGCTCAGATATGTTGTTGCTCGTATCTTACTAGTGTAGAGGGAAGACTCAAAATTGATCCACGAAGAAATGGTAGCATTCCATTATACTCAGATATGTTGTTGCTCGTATCTTACTAGTGTAGAGGGAAGACTCAAAATTGATCCACGAAGAAATGGTAGCATTCCATTATACCCTCTCAATCTCTCTCTCGGCCACTTACCTCAAAGAAAGGAGGAGACTAATACAAGCAGGCTGCCAAAATCCCTAACCTAGGCTCAAAGAATAAAAAAATACTAGGGCCCAAAACACAACAATCTCCACCTTTTCAGTCATACCCGCTACATATCACGAAGAAGGGATGCACAAACAACACACACTTAGGCAACACCTGCAAAAAAAAAAAAAAAACATAAAGCTAATAATGTTTCCTCGAAGAATGCCCAAGGCCACATATAGAAAATCACAATGACCCACGAAAGTGATTGCTCCACCTCACTCGAAGAAACCATGACACAAAGACAATATACACGACCATAAAAGACTTAGGCTCTAAGTCATACTTCACAAAGATAAAATCGCTACACCTCACTTGAAGCAATCACAAACACACATAAATATTCAGTTATTCATATCCACACACAGAGAATAATGCACTGTAACCACATAACATACCGCAACGACAAAAAAAAATAAAAATCACAAAGAACATGTTAATTAAATAAATTAATAACAAATATCAATAAGTTATAACACAGAGTCCTAGACATGCTAAATACTCTCAGATTCATAATAGCATTCAACATTCTAAAAAAAAATGTAAAAGTCTTTCATCCACACAAAGTAATCACATTACTCAACACAATCAAAAGAAATGTATACACAAAGATGCAGAAAACACAATTTCACTTTCAACGGAAGCAATACATAGGCCACCAAGACATGAATATAACAAAAACAACAAGTTCTAATCTTCATACCCCAAAAGATATAATAAAGCATATGCTACAACACATAACCCTATACGAAAAAATCATTAAAACAACGGCAAGTGTCAATTCATTGAATGAAAGGGGTTAAAAGCTTCATACCAGATCGAGAAAGGTCTCATAACACCCAAGATTTGCGGCCGAATTCACATCCATTAATCTATAAAGAATTTAAATGTTGCTTGGTTAATGAAACGTCCATTTCATATAACAAATAGAAATATACAATTCATACCTTCTCACCTCCACCACCAATGAAAACCAATATCCGTTGTACAGTGATAGGCGCAGTGGGGGAAAATATCACAAATGGTCCCGTAGCTATGCCTGAGTTCAAATTTGATCCTTTATCTTCTTAATTCTTCAATTATGGTCAATTTATTATCAGAAAATATCCTTACACATGGAAATTTTAACATCTGCATAATTAATTGAATAAAAATAAATTAAATTCATTCCACTGTTACGATAACACAAAATTGATAAATTTGATAACTAATAATATCCATAGAATTTTTACCTAACAAGACTAGAAATATAGGGAAAAACCAGCAATTTCATATGTATCAATTAAATTAAAACTATTAATAATTTCATTAATTAATACAAGAGAGTAAATGCATGCGTTTTCAAAATATCAAGTACATAATTGAACAAAAAGTAAATTGAAGAGCATTCAAAAAATATAAATACGTACTTTAGCGGAGGAATGAGAGTAAGATAGAAATTGCCAAAGCAAACATGGTTGAGTAGGAAGACGAAGTGCATATTGTTTGAGATGTGTATATGTGAAAGGATGGATCGTGGAATGTTGTTTATATAAGAGACTCTGTCCCGTGCCATGGAGACACGTGTCGAACCCTCTTTGTCAACAACGTGTCTCCAGGTATGGAGACACGTGTTGAACATCCCTTGCAAAGTGTTGAACCTTACTAGTCATGTGTTTGTAGGTATGAATACGCGTGTTGAACCTTCATGGCCATGTGTTGAACCTTCCTTGCCACATGTCGGTAGGTATGGAGACACATGTTGAACCTTCATTTCTATATATGTTTCGACAGGTGTGGAGACACGTGTTGAACCTTCCTTACCACATGTATGTAGGTGTTGAGACACGTTGAACCTTCCTTGCCAGGTGTGGAGACACGTGTAGAAACTTCCTTGCCATATGTATGTAGGTGTGGAGACACGTGTTGAACGTTCTTGGCATAGATTTCCCAAATCTTGTCACGATAATATTAAGGATTAAGGTGTGGTGTGATGGGCGCAAAGTTTCCTTGCCAGGTGTGGAGACACGTGTAGAAACTTCCTTGCCATATGTATGTAGGTGTGGAGACACGTGTTGAACGTTCTTGGCATAGATTTCCCAAATCTTGTCACGATAATATTAAGGATTAAGGTGTGGTGTGATGGGCGCAAAGTATATGATGTTCTTATTAAAGATGAACATAATTGATGCATGGTTACTGCAATTAGATTAACATATTAATTTTATAATCCTAATTATATATTCTATGGATTCTTTTGTTGATATTTAGTACTGGGAAATGCTATAAGACTTGAATTCTCCGTCTTATTTTGAATTCCAATGGATTAGGCTTTATAAATCCAATAATTTTTAGAGTTAATCTTAAAGAGGTAAATTATATTTTTTTAGAGAGATTGTATAATTAATGTGAAGAATGATAGTGTGCGTGTTTGAAAAATAATTTATTTCTTTGATGGATGATAATTTCTAGGCTGATTACACTTGGAAGCGAGAGGATATGCAAAGAACTCCGGACATTTTGATTCATTTATATGTCATATTATCAATTATTGATGATATAAAGAAAGAATTGAGAAAAGCAAGCCAAGATGAGTACAAGGAATTCGAAAGTTCCAGTTTTGGTAGGTTTTTTTCATTAGATTCATCAGGTTATAGCTGCAATAAGATCCTCCGCGCCATAATGATGCATGAGGTAATAAAATCGATGAGAGATGGTTCAGAGTTGGAGATCGCTTCCTTAGATTCTCCAAAATCGAATTCGCTTTGGTGATGGGGCTGAAATTCGGCAATTCTTCATTAAATCTCTCTCTTCTGCCCCTCCTCCCTTGAGTTTGTACGTGAGACGTTTTGATAAAGTTAAGGGCCGCTTGGTGTTAGCCAGTCTGAGGGAACGATTTTTGGATGGCGAATGTTGTGGGCCAGATGGAGATGCGTTGAAAATCGCCAAGATTTTGTTCTTATATTATATATTGTTGGGCAAGGACGCGCGAAAAACAAGAGTGGGCGCTCGTGGAAAACGCCAATGCGTGGGGGAAGATTAGTTTCAGCGCTCTCTTAGATCACATGGATGCATACCCGTCTTCTCCTCTATCCAGCAATAGTTACCATTTTTATGGGTGTTCATTTGCATTGATGGTACATAACTTAAAATATATAGACATTTAATTAATATTTAAGATTTTATCTAATGGAGTATTTTTTTTTTTTTTTGCAGATGTGTTTGTTGGAGTCTATACCTAATTTGGCAACAAAATTATGGCACGAGGTCGTCTTTGATGAGCATCGCAAGTGTCCTCGTTGTAATAGATGGAGGTTTAACAAGAAAATAATAAATTTTAGTATGGCTGATTTTTTCACATCAAATCTGCAGGTATATACTGGACTACTAAGTTTTTATTTCTCCTTACCTCATTTTTATTATTAATGAAATCTTTTAAGTTATAATTTATTTAATATTATATGTTTTAAAATTTTAGATTGCCTATATTTTGTTTATATAATTATTTTGAGTAGTTCATTTTTTCACTTGAGTGCATGATATGCATTTGGATTTTGAAAAAAATATTCCAAGTAGAAATTAGTAATACCCCAACTAAAAAAGCACACAGTTCGGTATATTTGTGTGTTTTGAAAAAAACAAAATTGATCTTAAAATCCAACTGCATGCTATGCTTGAGTGCATGCTAGAATTTGTGGATTATTTTAACATTATCATAGAAGTGCATACCCTATTTCGATTTTCTGGATCCGCCACTATTGGTGACACGTAATCAATTTAAACTCAAATAGGTTTTCAATTTATTATAAAGTACATTGATTGGAGGGAACTTCCTAAAAAATATGGTGATGTATTACCCACACCAAAATTTGCTAATTTTAAATTTTTATTTGCACCTGGTAGGAAAATAAGTATGCAGCTATTTTTTTTCCCAATAGTACGGTTTACGGGTGATAAACCCTTTTTTTTTACTAAGCTAACTACTACACTACAAAAAAAGCGGGGTTTAACAACGGGAAATTTGCGACGGCTAATTATCCGTCGCAAATTTCGTGTATTTGCGACGGATTTGGGCACGCCGTCGTAAAAAATGACGGGATGCGACGGATTTTAGATTCCGTCGCAAAAATTAGTGTTTTGCGACGGAAATGTCCTTCGCAAATCCTAGGACCCACCGCCTTCGTTGTACACCTGCTACATTTGCAACGGATATGCCGTCGCAAAGTCAAAATTGAAATTTGCGACGGCCTTTTCCGTCGCAAAACGACCCGTTCAAAAGTAGCCACCCGGAAAACGGCCCATTTGACTGGTTTGCGACGGAATGGCCATCGCAAAATTAAGTAGTTGAAGCTCATCAGGGGGGGGTGGTGACCAATAATTGACCCGGGTCGTCGCAAAGCGTGTTTGCGACGGAAAAGCCGTCGCAAAATATGAAATTTGCGACGGAATATATGTCCGTCGTAAATTTGTGCATATTTATAACAGTCCACTTCCTTTTCCTTCCCTTTCACTTTCACTCTTCCTTCCCTTTCACTTTCAATCACGAAAAAAATAAGAAATGATGCGGTTTTCATATGTTCTTCACGTATAATTGGTGTATTTGTCATTGCCTTCAACTTCACCGTACGTATTTGTCACTGCCTTCAACTTCACCGTACGTTTTTATATTTTTAACCGTTTAATTAATGTCATATTTTTATTGTTTCAATTTTTTAGTACACTATTAGGTAATGAGCATGATATATGTTTATTTGATGGGTTTTAGTATGATTGATGATATATGGTTATATTTATTGGGTTAATTTTAGTTTGTGTGATATTTATACCTATTTTTAGTCGAAACTCTGCTCAATTTTTTTGTACACTATTAGATAATTGTGTGATATTTGTTTATTTGATTGGTTTACTATGATTGATATATGGTTGTGTTGGATTGATTTTTGTGAAGGAAAAATTTGTATATCCCTATTTTTAGGCAAACTCTGCCCAATTTTTTACAACTCATGTGATATTTACTTTTAATATGTAACAGATGCAATTTCCAGATCGTGGTTGGATGTACTCAATACCTAGAATGATAGGAGGAGGCATTAACTCTGTCTTTTGCAATAAAATTGATGAATTTATTGAGTTTGCACTACAACATCCATGCATTATGGATTGTATGGGTAATATTAGGTGTCCGTGTAAAGACAGAAGATGCAGAAATATAAGATTCTTGAGTGTTGATGAGGTTAGAACTCATCTGGTGATTTCCGGTTTTGTTCTCCGTTATTACAACTGGACCAGTCACGGTGAAGAATGGTGGAATGTTGACATCGAAAGTGTAGAATACTTTTATACTGGGTGGAGCGGTGGTGGAAGTTCTGATATTGGTGGTTCAAGTTATGTTCCGTATACTCAATTTGAACCACAAATAGAGGATGAACCTGATAGATATCGGCTGATGATTGCAGAATTTGTTTTTGGTGGTCAACCACAATTCAATGAAACACCTATGGAGGAGGAACCAAATCATCGGTCAAAGAAGTTTTTTGATATGCTTAAAACTGTTGATCAAAAGCTCTTTCCTGGTTGTGAGACTGAGACACAGTTGTCATTCAATGCTCAAATGTTCAACATCAAAACTGAAGGCAAGGTCAGTCAAAAAGTGTTCAATCAATTTGCTAAATTGTTCAAATGAGCTCTACCTGAAGACAACACGGCGCTTGATAATTTCTATCAGAGCAAGAGGCTCTTGAAGGATATGGGTCTACCGTTTGAGAAGATTGATTGTTGTACAAACGGTTGCATGTTATTTTGGGATGAGGATGAGGATGAGGACCAGTGCAAGATGTGTGGTCACCCACGGTACAAACCATCTGGTCGTACAAAAAGTAAGAAGAAAGTGCAGTTGAAGGCTTATAAGGCAATGTATTACCTTTCCATCACTCCTCGTCTAGAGAGGTTGTATCAGTCTAGTGCCACTGCTAAAGACATGACATGGCATGCTGAGGGGTGTTCTGGTGAGAATTCTGGAGAGATGCGGCATCCTGCAGACTCGGAGGCATGGAAACATCTTGATAGGGAGTTTTCAGATTTTGCAAAGGAGACGAGAAATGTGAGGTTAGGCTTGTGCACTGATGGATTTGCTCCATTTGGGATGCACGGAAAAAAAGTATTCATTATGGCCTGTGCTATTGACTCCGTACAATCTACCTCCTTGGTTGTGCATGAAGCCTCAACATATATTTCTTAGTATCTTGGTGCCTGGACCACACAACCCTAAGCATAAACTGGATGTATATCTCCAACCACTGATTAAAGAGTTGAAATTTTTGTGGTCTATGGGGGTGGAGGCCTACGACGTTCATAGGAAGCAGAACTTCACGATGTGAGCTGCACTTTTGTGGACCATTAGCGACTTTCCAGTATTTTCTATGTTGTCTGGGTGGTCAACAGGAGGAAAACTAGTATGCCCGTATTGTTTGGACGGTTCTAATGTATTCTATCTTCCAATGTGTAGAAAAGTGTCATGGTTCGACAACCATCGCAAGTTTCTTCCTCCTGATCATCCCTTTCGGAGGAACAAAACAGACTTTCTAAATGGTAAAAATGCAGTAGGTCGCCCAAGACCACGGATTCGATCAGGTATGTGTCTGGGTACTGAATCACTACTTATATCTTTGTGTCTCATATAAATAAGTTAACCATATATAAATTAATTATTTCAGGTGATTCGTTGTTGTATGAGGTTACAGTCACTGATTTGATGAAGACAACTGAGGCGGGTGCAATGGAGCACAATAAACGCATCCAGGGTGGTTGGAAGAAGAGGAGTATCTTTTGGGACTTACCTTATTGGAGCAGGTTGTTGATTCGACACAATTTGGATGTGATGCATATAGAGAAGAATGTTTTTGACAACTTGTTTCATACGGTCATGGGTACTGAAGGGAAGACCAAATACACTTCAAAATCTAGAGATGAGTTGAGGCTCTTCTGTTCTCGTGCTTCCCTACACAAGGATGAGCGGACAAGGACATATCCACATGCCTCTTACACAATTAGTACAGTAGAAAGGAAGAATTTGTGTAAGTGGGTGAAAGAGTTGAGCTTCCCTGACAATTATGTGTCGAATTTGGGAGACAGAGTTGACACGAAAACTGGGAAGGTATCTGGAATGAAGAGTCATGATTGTCAAGTGTTCATGCAACGACTCTTACCTATTGCATTTCGGTACTCACTTCCCAAGAATGTATGGAGTGTCATCACGAAATTAAGTCTCTTTTTCAGACACTTAACGGCATCAACGATTACAGTTGAGGACATGAGGCGTTTGGATGAGGAGATCCCTATTATTCTATGCAAACTTGATCGGATTTTTCCACCCAGCTTCTTCAACTCGATGGAGCACTTACCCGTACACTTAGCGTATGAAGCCTCAACTGCTGGTCCCGTACAGTATCGATGGATGTACCCTTTTGAGAGGTAATTCTATACCATTTTTGAGATCGACTTTTAAGATCAATACTGAAGAATATTTCTAACACTTCTTGTTTTAGGTATTTGCACAACTTAAGCTCAATATTGGAAATGTTGCCCACATCGAAGCATCAATTGTTAATGCATATCTTACTGAAGAGGTTGGAGCATTTTGTTCTTACTACTTCGGCGATCAAGTTCAAACCAGAATCTGAAATGTGCCTCGCAACTACTATGGTCGTGGAGTAGACCATCCCCTTCGTGATGTTGAAGGTATGTTATCTGTATTTTTGCATCCGGGTTGACCAATGGGTAAGGGCACCAAACGACCGTTCAGGGGCAGTATTGAAGAGTCAACAATACATTCTTATGTTTTGATGAATTGTCCTGAAGTCCAACCGTATTTAGAGTAAGTAATTTAATTTTATAGTTGAGTTTTTTACAATATGTATATTGTTGATATCTGAAAAGTAATTAATTTCTTTTTTCTGATATATAAGGATGTTTTGTGAGTATAAGCATCAAGTTGAACCAGACATCACATATGTAGCAGTTTTTCAATCCATCCGCAATGATTTTATGTTTTGGTTCCAACGTTACGTGAGTATTGCGTAATTATATGATTTTTACCCTATAACAAATCCGTCGTTATTATTTTTATACATAATAATTTAATATTTACGGGGACAAAGTGGCCTACTTAACAACCCACATCTTGAAGCTCTGAGCAAAAGACCACTATGTAGTGTGGTATCATACCACGGATATTACGCAAATGGATACAAATTTCATACTGAAGCGTATGCTTCAACGAAATCGACTACAAACAGTGGTGTTTGCATTACCGGTGGAAACTACAACGAAGAACCCATTGATTACTATGGAGTGCTGCAAGAAGTAGTTGAAATAGAATATCCGGATTGGCCAAAGAGGAAGGTAGTGTTGTTCTTGTGTGAATGGTATGATCCAGGAAAACAAGGAACGAGAGTCGAAAAAAACTACAAGATTATTGATATCAACACCGGAAAAAAGTTTCCGGCATCATACGATCCCTATATTTATTGCAAATACCCCGGATCAAGTAGGGCCAACTTGAGGACAATTTGCAAAGTGAAGACAAGATCATTGGTTGAAATTTCTAATCCGTCAAAGAAAGACGGTGTAGAACCAACATATCCATTTCAAACAGAGATACAAGAGGCTCAAACAGAGGTTGATCAAGAAGCTGTGAATATTTTTGTGGACTTACTTGCTGCAAATCCAGAAATGGTAATGATTGAAAGTGATCATGAGGATGATGGACAAGAGTGCAGTGAGGAGGATGAAGATGAAGATGAAGATGAAGATGGTGATGAAGATGAAGATGATGAGGAAGAGGAGGACGATTAGAATTACTAAATTATTGTAAATATAACAAGTTAGAAACGAAAATTATTTAAATTGGTGAATTTTGAAAAAAAAAAGAGTCAATTTGGATACATATACAATTAATTGCGTACAAATGATCGAATTATAAATTTAAGCGGGAGTCGAAATAAATAATTTTACCAAAAAAATTAAATGGCCACAACATTTATAAAAACAAGTGAGAAACGAAAATGAATTAATTTGGTGAATTTAAAAAAAAAAGTGCCAATTTGGATACATATACAATTAATTGCGTACAAATGATCGAATTATAAATTTAAGCGGGAGTCGAAATAAATAATTTTACCAAAAAAAATGGCCACAACATTTATAAAAACAAGTGAGAAACGAAAATAAATTAATTTGGTGAATTTTGAAAAAAAAATGAGTCAATTTGGATACATATACAATTAATTGCGTACAAATGATCGAATTATAAATTTATGCGGGAGTCGAAATAAATAATTTTACCAAAAAAAAATTAAATGGCCACAACATTTATAAAAACAAGTGTGAAACGAAAATGAATTAATTTGGTGAATTTTGAAAAAAAAATGAGTCAATTTGGATACATATACAATTAATTGTGTACAAATGAACGAATTATAAAATTACGCATTGTCGAAATAAATAATTTTATGAAAAAAAAAATAGTTCGGCAAAATATTTTTATAAACAAGTTGGATACGAAAAGAAATTAATTTGGTGAATTATAAAAAAATGACTTAATTTGAATACATATACAATTAATTGCATAAAAATGAACGAAAGTAGTTTGTGCCCTAGTGGCGCGTGCTCCCTCCTCTTGCACAAGAGGTCCCGTATTCGATTTCCCTTGGGCGCAAATTTGGATTAATTGTTCAAGGCCTAATAAGACTAATATAGAAGGTGGGCCGCATATAATAAGCAATCGGCCGGGTGCCCCAGTGGTCCGCGCCCGCCCCGCCCGCCCCGGATGCCCGGGCTCGAACCACGTGAGCCACTTTTTTTTGTATAGGGTCGGTAATTTGCGACGGCCAAATTCCGTCGCAAATTTTGAATTTGGCGACGGAAAACAGCCCGTCGCAAATTATAACAGAAAAAAATAAAAAATATATATATAAACATTTGCGACGGACTTTGGCCGTCGCAAATGTTGTTGACCCGATTGGGTCTAATAATTAGGCGTGAAATTGTCATGATTCGTAGCTAGAAACGCCCTAGTTTTGGTCGAATTTATTGAGTTTTTAGAGCCAAATGAGTACTATTTCTATACATTGATGAATTTGACTCTTTGATACTCATAGGTGAATAGAGGGCGAAAAGAGGAGTTCGTAGGACTTTGAATCGACTCAAACGGACTCCCGGATGAGAAGATATTGAAGAAATACGATTGGTATTAGTACGTGTGAAGAAAAGTGTTAGTTGCAAAGGAAGGAAGATCCATTCGAGCATCGTCACTCGAGCGCCCCGCTCGAGTGAAGGGATCGAGCGCCTAAAAACATACAGAACGTTTAGGCCGCTTGAGGGAGGTAGCTCGAGCGCCCAGCTCGAGCACCAGAACTGCACGACCAAGAGAGCTCGAGCGCCCCACTCGAGCACCAGATCCACTCGACCACAACAGCTCGAGCGACCCGCTCGAGCGGGTCTGCTCGAGCGCTTCCAAGGCCTTTTCTCCAACTTACGTTTTTCGGCCCACGAGTTCACGAATCGGCCCGTTGCCTATATATACCTCTTCCAAACACGTTTTGAAGGATCCCCGAACTTTAGAAATAACTTTTAGACTTAGTTTTTGGAGTGGAAGGAGAGAAGCAAGTTTACGTTTACGTTTTGTTGAGGTTTTTCGTACGAATTCTTAGTTTCTTTTCGTTTATTAGTTTCTTTTCGTTAGTTTTATTTCTTTAAACACTTTGAAACTTCGTTTGAGTTAATTAAATTTCAGTTCTCAGATTTATTTTCTTTTAAAAACCCTAGTTCATGTTTCTTATTTTCTTCGTTCAATTCATTATGTTTATGTTCGTTGTTTCGTCTATTGCTTTTATGTTTGTTAAAGCCATGTCCGGCTAAAACCCTTGTATGCTTAGGGTAGGATGAACTCGTAGAAGTAGGTTGTGGGTATGTAATTAGAGTAACTTGTGACGTTAGGTTTTAATTCTCTTGGTTAATGAATTCTTAAAATTAATCTAGACTTCGCTCTTGAATTTCGTTCGAAAGGTGTTAGAGAGAGGACGACCGTATCACTCTTTAACAATGATTAGACTTAACGAGAGAGTTTAGGAAGGGTTAATTCATCTACCAGTTTAGCGAAGGAGGACGACCGCATCACCTTAGTTAAATTAGGGTCTCATTAATTAAGCACAATCTATTAACTTGTTAGTAGATTAGTGAAGTCGAGTGTTAGGGTAAAGTATTAGGGTTTAGAATCTTGAGCTTTCACCTTGCATTCGTAGACTTAGGTTAATTCTTGTGTGTCACAGTTATTTTGATTATGTACCTGCTCCGTTAGTATACGTAGGGATTCCAATCCTAAGCATCACCATCTCTCATTAGAACACAACCCTGAGTTAATTAGATTTCTTTAGTATTTTAGTTTACTTAGTTTAATTTAGTCTTTTAATCAATCTTCCAAAAAATCCAAAAACAACACACTCATATTAACTACGACGCGTAGATATTCAGGGATCTATTCGCATATACATCATCCCTTGGGTTCGATACTACTTGGTCATTATACGTACTTATACTACAGTGAACCCGTCCGCTTGCGGGTGAGCGACTAGTAGAAGTTAGTAAAATCGCTTCAAGTCAATGGCGCCGTTGTCGGGGATGGCGTTGTATGCTTTTGAATAGGACTTGTAGATAGCTTAGTAATTAGTAGTGGGTGATTTATTTTCTGTTTTATTTTTATTTCCATTCAATAGGCAGTTTCGTTTTGATCCTTCTGCTAGTGTTTCAGGTTTATGAAAACACGCTCACAAGGCAATACGAGCGAAGAGAGGTTACATGTAGATCCTGAGACAATAGCTAGAAGGAACCGAGCCTTTCTGAGAAGAATGACTACTGCCGCGGGAAACAAAGACAAGATTTCTGATGAACTTGGGGAGTTAGATAAAATAGCTGCAGAGTATACTGCTCTTGTGGAACGGGCAGAGGGTGCCAATGGAAACAGCAGTAATCAGCCGATACCCATAGAGGGAACTGAGAGCCCACACCCGAACCCACAAGACACAATCAACTCTGCACAAACACAAACCCAAAACCAGAACCAAAACCCTGCTTACCCACAAAACCCAAATAACCCTTTCAACAACCCAGTATACCAACATTACCCATATCCACCTTATCCTTACCCACCATACCCGTATCCTCCACCCCCAGTCTATAATCAACCACATGTTTACCCACCACCACCCCAACAAGTACCAGTACCTGCTGCTAATCCTCAACACGTTCCTCAGAACGTAGATCACAATTTGGCTATTCGAGGGTGGTTTGCAGCGCAGCCACAGTGGTACTATGACGGAGTGGCTTTGCCTCCGGTTGAGGCGAACAACTTCTCGATATCCCCGGGGATTTTAAAGCTGCTTACCGAGAATCAGTTCAAGGGGGTGATCGGGAAGGAGAATCCTCATACACATCTGAGGAGCTTTCTCATGATAGCCTCAACATTTAATTATAATGGCATGTCTGAAGATGCCAAGAGGCTTAGGCTGTTCCCATTCTCATTGACGGGAATAGCCAAGGAGTGGTATGACAACACGCTCCCAAGGGGAGGTGTAACCACGTGGGCCGAGCTCGAGCGTCTGTTCCTCGAGCGATTCTACCCTCCATCTAGGACGATCAAGGCTAGAATTGAGATCTCGTCCTTTCGCCAGAAGTCTGGAGAAGATTTACGCCAAGCGTGGGAGAGATACTCAAACATGCTGATTGAGTGCCCGCAGCACGGGTACAACGAGGGAGACATTATGGCATTCTTCTATAGTGGTGCCAACAAGGCGGGACAAGACCATTTAGACGTCTATGCGGGTGGAGCATTCCTGAATCAAGACATAGAGAGGTGTAGGGAGATCGTGGACAACATTGTCACGAATGCCGGTGCTTGGGGTGTGGATGCAGATTTTCAGAGAGTGCATCAGGTTGAAGAGGGAGAAGGAACGAGAAGGCTGTTGATGGCCATGATGGAGAAGATCAACAACCTCGAGTTGGGGAAGAGTTTGGTTGGAGAGCATGCAGTAGAGAATGAGAGAGTAGACCAATCAAGTGGACAACAAGAGGTAGCCAATTACATGGGAGGTCCATATTACAATCAGAATGGCTACCAAGGTGGAAATCAGTATGGAAGGCCTTCTTATGGTCAGCCATTTGCACCTCCAGGGCCACAGCCGCCTCAAAATCAATGGAGGAACACACAAGGAGTTCAAGGAGGCCAGCAGCCTCCTCAAAACACATGGAGGAAGAATGAGAACTTTTCTTATGCTAACCCAAAAGCTGGTATTACTGTTCCTGCAGGTGTTGATCCGGGGTCTAAACCTCCTGGTGGAGAAGGCGGTGCATCAACCGAGGAGATGTTGAGAGCTATCCTTCAGAAAGTGGAGGAAGGAAGCAAGCGGTTGTCATCCTTGGAGTACGATGTGAAGGAGTTTCATAAGAAGGGTGATCATCGTGATCAAGAGCTCTAGAAGATGAACGTTGAGTGGACTAGAACTCAACAAGAGAACAATCGAAGGTTCACTTCTATAGAGTTCCAGATGAGCCAGATTGCAAAGATGGTGAATAGAGAGCCGGGAAAATATCCTTCCATGCCGGAGGGGAACCCGAAAGAGCAGTGCAAGGCGATCCAGCTTAGAAGTGGAACCAACTGTGAAGGTCCTCAGATGCCTGCTGATTCTGAGACGCCCCAAGTTGTTGAGAATGAGATTGAAAGTGAAGGGATTGAGAAGCATAAAGATGTGGATGAGTCTCAAGCGAGCAAAGAGCTCGAAGAAGAAGGCATTGAGGAGAGTGAGAGAGTTCCTAAGTGGAAGAAGGCAAAGGAAGCAAGGGAAAAAGTGAAAGAAACAGAAAGAGATGAATGGGGGGTACCCAAATCTGTGATACCCGTCCCGTATCCACAGCGCTTCATGAAGAAGAAGCTTGATGAAAAATTTGCAAATTTTCTTGATGTTTTTAAACAACTTCACATTAACATTCCTTTTTATGATGATTTGGAACAGATGCCGCATTCTGCAAAGTTTCTGAAGGATTTGATCGCGAAAAGGCGGCGAGTGGATGAGCCAAAGTTGGTGCAGTTGAACCACGAGGTGAGTGCATTAGTGCACAAGGCGCTTCCACCAAAGCTGAAGGATCCCAGGAGCTTCACGATCTTATGTGACATTGGGAACGGGATCAAGAAGGGAGCGTTGTGCGACCTCGGAGCGAGCATTAATTTGATGCCACTGTCGCTTTTCAAGAAGTTGGAAGGTGTTGAACTTCAACCCACAATGATGACGCTTCAACTTGCCGATCGGTCTATTACTAGACCTCAAGGTGTAGTTGAAGACGTCCTAGTGAGAGTTGGAGATCACATTTTTCCAGCCGACTTTGTAGTGCTAGAGATGGAGGAAGATGAGCACGTGCCCCTGATATTGGGAAGACCATTCTTAGCTACGGCGGGGATGGTGTTAGACGTGGCAAATGGGAAGATTACATTGAAGGTTGATGATCAAGAAGTGAAGATCTCCCTATATGAAGCCATGAAGCACCCGAAGGAGGACGAGAGCTTGTATTGCATGGATGCAATTGATCCTCGTGTTGAAGACACACCTTCTATCCCTAAACCTTCTCATATTCACGATTTTGTTAGTCCTTCACTTGATTGAAAAAAAAATGAAAGAGTGAGAATGGAAAAAAATTGAAGTGTTGAGAGAATTGGAATTGAAATGGTGTTGATTGAACATGTTTGAAGTAGTCTGTTCCTTATCTCGAAGTACCGAAGTTTGATTTTCTATTCTCCATCCACTTTAGTCACTTTACTCATATTGTTATCCCACCTGTCCAAAGAGCCTACATTACAACCTTAAGAAAAGTCCTTTTTGATTCGGCATTGATTTCTAGAGTATGGTCGAAGTTAAGAGCACTTACAAGCCTATGGCTGCTAATTTGAGTGATTAATTGTTTGAGTGAGTCCCTTGATCATTGCTATACACTTGTGAGGGAGCAAAACACATCGTTGAGTGCACATCCATGCTTGATCTTGGTGTTTCTTGTAATTGTTGCATGAGTATGATAAAAGAAAGTGAGTGAGTATACAGGTGATTGACTTTTGAAGCTTGAGTTCATTAGCTTGCATGATTGATTTTTTTTTACTCATCTCTAACAATTTCACTTGACTTATTATTTCATTGCTTGGGGACAAGCAATATGGTATGTTTGGGGGGGTTGATTAGGCGTGAAATTGTCATGATTCGTAGCTAGAAACGCCCTAGTTTTGGTCGAATTTATTGAGTTTTTAGAGCCAAATGAGTACTATTTCTATACATTGATGAATTTGACTCTTTGATACTCATAGGTGAATAGAGGGAGAAAAGAGGAGTTCGTAGGACTTTGAATCGACTCAAACGGACTCCCGGATGAGAAGATATCGAAGAAATTCGATTGGTATTAGTACGTGTGAAGAAAAGTGTTAGTTGCAAAGGAAGGAAGATCCATTCGAGCATCGTCACTCGAGCGCCCCGCTCGAGTGAAGGGATCGAGCGCCTAAAAATATACAGAACGTTTGGGCCGCTCGAGGGAGGTAGCTCGAGCGCCCAGCTCGAGCACCAGAACTGCACGACCAAGAGAGCTCGAGCGCCCCACTCGAGCACCAGATCCGCTCGACCACAACAGCTCGAGCGACCCGCTCGAGCGGGTCTGCTCGAGCGCTTCCAAGGCCTTTTCTCCAACTTACGTTTTTCGGCCCACGAGTTCACGAATCGGCCCGTTGCCTATATATACCTCTTCCAAACACGTTTTGAAGGATCCCCGAACTTTAGAAATAACTTTTAGACTTAGTTTTTGGAGAGGAAGGAGAGAAGCAAGTTTACGCTTACGTTTTGTTGAGGTTTTTCGTACGAATTCTTAGTTTCTTTTCGTTTATTAGTTTCTTTTCGTTAGTTTGATTTCTTTAAACACTTTGAAACTTCGTTTGAGTTAATTAAATTTCAGATCTCAGATTTATTTTCTTTTAAATACCCTAGTTCATGTTTCTTATTTTCTTCAATCAATTCATTATGTTTATGTTCGTTGTTTCGTCTATTACTTTCATGTTTGTTAAAGCCATGTCCGGCTAAAACCCTTGTATGCTTAGGGTAGGATGAACTCGTAGAAGTAGGTTGTGGGTATGTAATTAGAGTAACTTGTGACGTTAGGTTTTAATTCTCTTGGTTAATGAATTCTTAAAATTAATCTAGACTTCGCTCTTGAATTTTGTTCGAAAGGTGTTAGAGAGAGGACGACCGTATCACTCTTTAACAATGAGTAGACTTAACGAGAGAGTTTAGGAAGGGTTAATTCATCTACCAGTTTAGCGAAGGAGGACGACCGCATCACCTTAGTTAAATTAGGGTCTCATTAATTAAGCACAATCTATTAACTTGTTAGTAGATTAGTGAAGTCGAGTGTTAGGGTAAAGTATTAGGGTTTAGAATCTTGAGCTTTCACCTTGCATTCGTAGACTTAGGTTAATTCTTGTGTGTCACAGTTATTTTGATTATGTACCTGCTCCGTTAGTATACGTAGGGATTCCAATCCTAAGCATCACCATCTCTCATTAGAACACAACCCTTAGTTAATTTGATTTCTTTAGTATTTTAGTTTACTTAGTTTAATTTCAGTTTAGTTTAATTAATCTTTCCAAAAGTCCAAAAACAACAAACGCATATTAACTACGACGCGTAGATCTTCAGGGATCTATTCGCATATACACCATCCCTTGGGTTCGATACTACTTGGTCATTATACGTACTTATACTACAGTGAACCCGTCCGCTTGTGGGTGAGCGACTAGTAGAAGTTAGTAAAATCGCTTCAAGTCAATGGCGTCGTTGCCGGGGATGAGTCTCAAGCATAAAGATGTGGATGAGTCTCAAGCGAGCAAAGAGCTCGAAGAAGAAGGCATTGAGGAGAGTGAGAGAGTTCCTAAGTGGAAGAAGGCAAAGGAAGCAAGGGAAAAAGTGAAAGAAACAGAAAGAGATGAATGGGGGGTACCCAAATCTGTGATACCCGTCCCGTATCCACAGCGCTTCATGAAGAAGAAGCTTGATGAAAAATTTGCAAAATTTCTTGATGTTTTTAAACAACTTCACATTAACATTCCTTTTTATGATGCTTTGGAACAGATGCCGCATTATGCAAAGTTTCTGAAGGATTTGATCGTGAAAAGGCGGCGAGTGGATGAGCCAAAGTTGGTGCAGTTGAACCACGAGGTGAGTGCATTAGTTCACAAGGCGCTTCCACCAAAGCTGAAGGATCCCGGGAGCTTCACGATCTTATGTGACATTGGGAACGGGATCAAGAAGGGAGCGTTGTGCGACCTCGGAGCGAGCATTAATTTGATGCCACTGTCGCTTTTCAAGAAGTTGGAAGGTGTTGAACTTCAACCCACAATGATGACGCTTCAACTTGCCGATTGGTCTATTACTAGACCTCAAGGTGTAGTTGAAAACGTCCTAGTGAGAGTTGGAGATCACATTTTTCCAGCCGACTTTGTAGTGCTAGAGATGGAGGAAGATGAGCACGTGCCCCTGATACTGGGAAGATCATTCTTAGCTACGGCGGGGATGGTGCTAGACGTGGCAAATGGAAAGATTACATTGAAGGTTGATGATCAAGAAGTGAAGATCTCCCTATATGAAGCCATGAAGCACCCGAAGGAGGACGAGAGCTTGTATTGCATGGATGCAATTGATCCTCGTGTTGAAGACACACCTTCTATCCCTAAACCTTCTCATATTCCCGATTTTGTTAGTCCTTCACTTGATTATTTAACCCATGAGCATTATGAGCTAGATTATTTTGATAGGGATGAAGTGAAGAAGTTGAAGGATGAAGAGGTGAAGAAAGTGGACGTGGTCCAGCTAGAGGGAAAAGGCGGAGTTAAGAAGAAAAAGTCCAAACTCAAGAAATTATTTAGTAAGACTCCTCCAGATAAAGATGAGAAAGAGTTGAGACCCATAACACTTGAGGTGGGGAAGGAAGCAAAAGGGCTCATGATGGTGGGGCAACAAGGAAAGAAATGCAAGCATCACTCTTATGAGAGTAAGGGAGGTAAATTTGAGTATGATGTCCCATAAGCTCCTTTGAGCTCGGTCCGACATGAGGACCTTAAAAATAGCGCTGAATGGGAGGCAACCCATTTTTATTTGCTTTTGAGTGTTTTTAGTTTTTTTCCTTTTATGTTATTAGGGAGTTATTTTTAGTCGTATGTTTAACCTCGTACTTGAGTGAGTTGCTTGTAGGCTTGTCTCTAAAGGAGTAAAGGTAGCATGGAGTACCAAAGAAGTGGAGCTTGAAGGAACCAACTTGAGACAAGGGAGTGTGCAAAGCTATTGAGAGAAACTGAATTATTTGGTTGAGGTAACCCACAACCCCAAACTTAGACCTCTAGCAAGGTCGAAGTTTGGGGGGGTGGAGTTTTTTATGTTTCTTGTTAAATTGCACATACATGCACGCCCTTATCTTTTGATATGAGTTTGATTGATTATTGGTTTGTGGAGCTACTCCTTGGGGTGATTTTGAGTTGACTCGCTATTGCATATTTCATACCTATCAATCATCTTATGCTTGTCGATTGCTATCTTTGAGTATGATTTGATGAGTAGAGTGAGTTGTAAGGGTGAGTTAGAAATTCTTTTGTGTGAGTGTTTGAGTTTGAGCTGATTTGAGAAAGAACTTGTATGCTTGTGAATTTTTCTTTTGAGTACTTGTGTGATAAGAGTGAGAATTCACTAGGACTAGCATGGATGTGAAAGCTGTGAGATTTGAGCCTTATGAGATTTTGATGCATGAATTAATCTCTTCGTTTGTGAGTAGATCGTCACCTTAGAGGATGCTAGAACTTGTGTGTGCTCTTGCTTCTTGATTGTGTCTAGTTTGATATGCCGAATAGGATCTTAGGCCATCTTTGATTTAATTGAGTCACTTAGCCAAAATTTTCCTTACCAATGACATTGAATCCCTTGTTAGCCCATTTGAGCCTAAAGCCTAATTTATTTGCTAACACATATGAACACTATTCCAATTCCTAAGCCTTTTTGTCCCAATTTGAGTGGAGAATAGGAAAGTGTGAATGTGAAGGGAGTGAATTGAGTTGAAAAGGGAAAGGTTGTTTGTTGAGTGAATATGAGAAGAAGGTGTAATGAAGTTTTGAGATGTGGGAAAAACAAAAAAAATTGAGAATGAGCAAAAGAGAAAAAATGAGCTCATGCGTTTGTGCGAAAAAGAAAAAAAAATTGAAGTGATTGAAAAAAAAAATGAAAGAGTGAGAAAGGAAAAAAATTGAAGTGTTGAGAGAATTGGAATTGAAAGGGTGTTGATTGAACATGTTTGAAGTAGTCTGTTCCTTATCTCGAAGTACCGAAGTATGATTTTCTATTCTCCATCCACTTTAGTCACTTTACTCATATTGTTATCCCACCTGTCCAAAGAGCCTACATTACAACCTTAAGAAAAGCCCTTTTGGATTCGGCATTGATTTCTAGAGTATGGTCGAAGTTAAGAGCACTTACAAGCCTATGGCTGCCAATTTGAGTGATTGATTGTTTGAGTGAGTCCCTTGATCATTGCTATACACTTGTGAGGGAGCGAAACACATCGTTGAGTGCACATCCATGCTTGATCTTGGTGTTTCTTGTAATTGTTGCATGAGTATGATAAAAGAAAGTGAGTGAGTATACGGGTGATTGACTTTTGAAGCTTGAGTTCATTAGCTTGCATGATTGATTTTTTTTTACTCATCTCTAACAATTTAACTTGACTTATTATTTCATTGCTTGGGGACAAGCAATATGGTAAGTTTGGGGGGGTTGATTAGGCGTGAAATTGTCATGATTCGTAGCTAGAAACGCCCTAGTTTTGGTCGAATTTATTGAGTTTTTAGAGCCAAATGAGTACTATCTCTATACATTGATGAATTTGACTCTTTGATACTCATAGGTGAATAGAGGGTGAAAAGAGGAGTTCGTAGGACTTTGAATCGACTCAAACGGACTCCCGGATGAGAAGATATCGAAGAAATACGATTGGTATTAGTACGTGTGAAGAAAAGTGTTAGTTGCAAAGGAAGGAAGATCCATTCGAGCATCGTCACTCGAGCGCCCCGCTCGAGTGAAGGGATCGAGCGCCTAAAAACATATAGAACGTTTGGGCCGCTCGAGGGAGGTAGCTCTAGCGCCCAGCTCGAGCACCAGAACTGCACGACCAAGAGAGCTCGAGCGCCCCGCTCGAGCACCAGATCCACTCGACCACAACAGCTCGAGCGACCCGCTCGAGCGGGTCTGCTCGAGCGCTTCCAAGGCCTTTTCTCCAACTTACGTTTTTCGGCCCACGAGTTCACGAATCGGCCCGTTGCCTATATATACCTCTTCCAAACACATTTTGAAGGATCCCCGAACTTTAGAAATAACTTTTAGACTTAGTTTTTGGAGAGGAAGGAGAGAAGCAAGTTTACGTTTACGTTTTGTTGAGGTTTTTCGTACGAATTCTTAGTTTCTTTTTGTTTATTAGTTTCTTTTCGTTAGTTTGATTTCTTTAAACACTTTGAAACTTCGTTTGAGTTAATTAAATTTCAGTTCTCAGATTTATTTTCTTTTAAAAACCCTAGTTCATGTTTCTTAATTTCTTCGTTCAATTCATTATGTTTATGTTCGTTGTTTCGTCTATTGTTTTTATGTTTGTTAAAGCCATGTCCGGCTAAAACCCTTGTATGCTTAGGGTAGGATGAACTCGTAGAAGTAGGTTGTGGGTATGTAATTAGAGTAACTTGTGACGTTAGGTTTTAATTCTCTTGGTTAATGAATTCTTAAAATTAATCTAGACTTCGCTCTTGAATTTCGTTCGAAAGGTGTTAGAGAGAGGACGACCGTATCACTCTTTAACAATGAGTTGACTTAACGAGAGAGTTTAGGAAGGGTTAATTCATCTACCAGTTTAGCGAAGGAGGACGACCGCATCACCTTAGTTAAATTAGGGTCTCATTAATTAAGCACAATCTATTAACTTGTTAGTAGATTAGTGAAGTCGAGTGTTAGGGTAAAGTATTAGGGTTTAGAATCTTGAGCTTTCACCTTGCATTCGTAGACTTAGGTTAATTCTTGTGTGTCACAGTTATTTTGATTATGTACCTGCTCCGTTCGTATACGTAGGGATTCCAATCCTAAGCATCACCATCTCTCATTAGAACACATCCCTGAGTTAATTAGATTTCTTTAGTATTTTAGTTTACTTAGTTTAATTTAGTCTTTTAATCAATCTTCCAAAAAATCCAAAAACAACACACTCATATTAACTACGACGCGTAGATATTCAGGGATCTATTCGCATATACACCATCCCTTGGGTTCGATACTACTTGGTCATTATACGTACTTATACTACAGTGAACCCGTCCGCTTGCGGGTGAGCGACTAGTAGAAGTTAGTAAAATCGCTTCAAGTCATCTAACCCGAATAATTTACGACGGACGCAAATTCTGTGCGTCCCGGCCGGGTCTGACCCGCCAATTTTGAGACGGATTTATCCGTCGTTAATTTGCGACGGATGGCAAAAGTCCGTCGCAAAAATTAGCTACGGCTGTTTTAGAAACGGATACGTGTCCGTTGTAGAATCCATCGCAAAACATTGTTTACGACGGATTTTCCGTCGTAAATTCCGTCGCAAAACAGTGTTTTTTTTGTAGTGCTATCTTAATATTTTTCCTTCGCATAGTCTTGTGCAATTTAAGTGTACTATCAAAAAGTTGCATCCATTATTATTGAAAAGTCATGTATTATTAATGGAGAGTGTATTTTTTAAAAATAACTTTTCAATAATATTAATATGTGTAAATTTTAAGAAATACACTTAAATTGCACCATGCAATTAAGAAACTTACTATTTTCCCTTAATTCTTTATGGATTTTTTTTTTGTTGGACTCGTTATCCAACCCAAGGACCGACTAACTCATGAGACTCATAATCCACTGTCCACTAATAGGGAGAATCCATTTCACAAATCCAAATAAAAGCCTATCGCACACGTCAATGCCAAATAAACCAATTAATAATAAAATAAATTCAAAATAAATTTAAATTAATTATAAAATAGTACTCCCTCCGTCCCACATCAATATGCACACTTTTCATTTTGGTCTGTCTCATATTAATTTGCAAGATACTAAAAAAAAAATTAATTTGCATTCACTCACAAATATATACACATATTTATCAATAAGCACACATTCTTAAAAAAAATGTGCAACCTCTTTGGAAGCAAATTTATGTGGTACGAAAGGATTATTTAAAAAATTTGGATGAAACTATTTCACTACATCAAAGAATAATATGAGACAGTGTAAATTTAAATAGTTCATTCTCCGGGGAACTTCATTTAAATTATTCCGGTGTATTCTTTTTTTCTTATTTCATTGGAAATCATATAAAGACAATTCCTATTTGATATAGCTATTTGGGCCAATATTTTACGATTAAGAAGCAACTGCTTCTTGTATAGATCATGTATTAATTTACTATAACTATAGAATACTCCTCCTTCTCGAACTACTGCGTTTATCCGAGTGATCCACAAACGACGAAAATTTTTCTTTTGCTTATCCCTATCCCGATGAGCAGAAACCAAAGCTCTTATTTTCTGTTGAATAATAGTTCGAGTAAGTCTTGAATGAGACCCCCGAAAACTTGATGCAAATAAACGAATTTTTGTTCTACGCCTCCGGGCTATATATCCTTGGAGTACGATGTGAAGGAGTTTCATAAGAAGGGTGATCATCGTGATCAAGAGCTCTAGAAGATGAACGTTGAGTGGACTAGAACTCAACAAGAGAACAATCGAAGGTTCACTTCTATAGAGTTCCAGATGAGCCAGATTGCAAAGATGGTGAATAGAGAGCCGGGAAAATATCCTTCCATGCCGGAGGGGAACCCGAAAGAGCAGTGCAAGGCGATCCAGCTTAGAAGTGGAACCAACTGTGAAGGTCCTCAGATGCCTGCTGATTCTGAGACGCCCCAAGTTGTTGAGAATGAGATTGAAAGTGAAGGGATTGAGAAGCATAAAGATGTGGATGAGTCTCAAGCGAGCAAAGAGCTCGAAGAAGAAGGCATTGAGGAGAGTGAGAGAGTTCCTAAGTGGAAGAAGGCAAAGGAAGCAAGGGAAAAAGTGAAAGAAACAGAAAGAGATGAATGGGGGGTACCCAAATCTGTGATACCCGTCCCGTATCCACAGCGCTTCATGAAGAAGAAGCTTGATGAAAAATTTGCAAATTTTCTTGATGTTTTTAAACAACTTCACATTAACATTCCTTTTTATGATGATTTGGAACAGATGCCGCATTATGCAAAGTTTCTGAAGGATTTGATCGCGAAAAGGCGGCGAGTGGATGAGCCAAAGTTGGTGCAGTTGAACCACGAGGTGAGTGCATTAGTGCACAAGGCGCTTCCACCAAAGCTGAAGGATCCCAGGAGCTTCACGATCTTATGTGACATTGGGAACGGGATCAAGAAGGGAGCGTTGTGCGACCTCGGAGCGAGCATTAATTTGATGCCACTGTCGCTTTTCAAGAAGTTGGAAGGTGTTGAACTTCAACCCACAATGATGACGCTTCAACTTGCCGATCGGTCTATTACTAGACCTCAAGGTGTAGTTGAAGACGTCCTAGTGAGAGTTGGAGATCACATTTTTCCAGCCGACTTTGTAGTGCTAGAGATGGAGGAAGATGAGCACGTGCCCCTGATATTGGGAAGACCATTCTTAGCTACGGCGGGGATGGTGCTAGACGTGGCAAATGGGAAGATTACATTGAAGGTTGATGATCAAGAAGTGAAGATCTCCCTATATGAAGCCATGAAGCACCCGAAGGAGGACGAGAGCTTGTATTGCATGGATGCAATTGATCCTCGTGTTGAAGACACACCTTCTATCCCTAAACCTTCTCATATTCACGATTTTGTTAGTCCTTCACTTGATTGAAAAAAAAATGAAAGAGTGAGAATGGAAAAAAATTGAAGTGTTGAGAGAATTGGAATTGAAATGGTGTTGATTGAACATGTTTGAAGTAGTCTGTTCCTTATCTCGAAGTACCGAAGTTTGATTTTCTATTCTCTATCCACTTTAGTCACTTTACTCATATTGTTATCCCACCTGTCCAAAGAGCCTACATTACAACCTTAAGAAAAGTCCTTTTTGATTCGGCATTGATTTCTAGAGTATGGTCGAAGTTAAGAGCACTTACAAGCCTATGGCTGCTAATTTGAGTGATTAATTGTTTGAGTGAGTCCCTTGATCATTGCTATACACTTGTGAGGGAGCAAAACACATCGTTGAGTGCACATCCATGCTTGATCTTGGTGTTTCTTGTAATTGTTGCATGAGTATGATAAAAGAAAGTGAGTGAGTATACAGGTGATTGACTTTTGAAGCTTGAGTTCATTAGCTTGCATGATTGATTATTTTTTACTCCTCTCTAACAATTTCACTTGACTTATTATTTCATTGCTTGGGGACAAGCAATATGGTAAGTTTGGGGGGGTTGATTAGGCGTGAAATTGTCATGATTCGTAGCTAGAAACGCCCTAGTTTTGGTCGAATTTATTGAGTTTTTAGAGCCAAATGAGTACTATTTCTATACATTGATGAATTTGACTCTTTGATACTCATAGGTGAATAGAGGGAGAAAAGAGGAGTTCGTAGGACTTTGAATCGACTCAAACGGACTCCCGGATGAGAAGATATCGAAGAAATACGATTGGTATTAGTACGTGTGAAGAAAAGTGTTAGTTGCAAAGGAAGGAAGATCCATTCGAGCATCGTCACTCGAGCGCCCCGCTCGAGTGAAGGGATCGAGCGCCTAAAAACATACAGAACGTTTGGGCCACTCGAGAGAGGTAGCTCGAGCGCCCAGCTCGAGCACCAGAACTGCACGACCAAGAGAGCTCGAGCGCCCCACTCGAGCACCAGATCCGCTCGACCACAACAGCTCGAGCGCTTCCAAGGCCTTTTCTCCAACTTACGTTTTTCGGCCCACGAGTTCACGAATCGGCCCGTTGCCTATATATACCTCTTCCAAACACGTTTTGAAGGATCCCCGAACTTTAGAAATAACTTTTAGACTTAGTTTTTGGAGAGGAAGGAGAGAAGCAAGTTTACGTTTACGTTTTGTTGAGGTTTTTCGTACGAATTCTTAGTTTCTTTTCGTTTATTAGTTTCTTTTCGTTAGTTTGATTTCTTTAAACACTTTGAAACTTCGTTTGAGTTAATTAAATTTCAGATCTCAGATTTATTTTCTTTTAAATACCCTAGTTCATGTTTCTTATTTTCTTCAATCAATTCATTATGTTTATGTTTGTTGTTTCGTCTATTACTTTCATGTTTGTTAAAGCCATGTCCGGCTAAAACCCTTGTATGCTTAGGGTAGGTCGAACTCGTAGAAGTAGGTTGTGGGTATGTAATTAGAGTAACTTGTGACGTTAGGTTTTAATTCTCTTGGTTAATGAATTCTTAAAATTAATCTAGACTTCGCTCTTGAATTTTGTTCGAAAGGTGTTAGAGAGAGGACGACCGTATCACTCTTTAACAATGAGTAGACTTAACGAGAGAGTTTAGGAAGGGTTAATTCATCTACCAGTTTAGCGAAGGAGGACGACCGCATCACCTTAGTTAAATTAGGGTCTCATTAATTAAGCACAATCTATTAACTTGTTAGTAGATTAGTGAAGTCGAGTGTTAGGGTAAAGTATTAGGGTTTAGAATCTTGAGCTTTCACCTTGCATTCGTAGACTTAGGTTAATTCTTGTGTGTCACAGTTATTTTGATTATGTACATGCTCCGTTAGTATACGTAGGGATTCCAATCCTAAGCATCACCATCTCTCATTAGAACACAACCCTTAGTTAATTTGATTTCTTTAGTATTTTAGTTTACTTAGTTTAATTTCAGTTTAGTTTAATTAATCTTTCCAAAAATCCAAAAACAACAAACGCATATTAACTACGACGCGTAGATCTTCAGGGATCTATTCGCATATACACCATCCCTTGGGTTCGATACTACTTGGTCATTATACGTACTTATACTACAGTGAACCCGTCCGCTTGTGGGTGAGCGACTAGTAGAAGTTAGTAAAATCGCTTCAAGTCAATGGCGTCGTTGCCGGGGATGAGTCTCAAGCATAAAGATGTGGATGAGTCTCAAGCGAGCAAAGAGCTCGAAGAAGAAGGCATTGAGGAGAGTGAGAGAGTTCCTAAGTGGAAGAAGGCAAAGGAAGCAAGGGAAAAAGTGAAAGAAACAGAAAGAGATGAATGGGGGGTACCCAAATCTGTGATACCCGTCCCGTATCCACAGCGCTTCATGAAGAAGAAGCTTGATGAAAAATTTGCAAAATTTCTTGATGTTTTTATACAACTTCACATTAACATTCCTTTTTATGATGCTTTGGAACAGATGCCGCATTATGCAAAGTTTCTGAAGGATTTGATCGCGAAAAGGCGGCGAGTGGATGAGCCAAAGTTGGTGCAGTTGAACCACGAGGTGAGTGCATTAGTGCACAAGGCGCTTCCACCAAAGCTGAAGGATCCCGGGAGCTTCACGATCTTATGTGACATTGGGAACGGGATCAAGAAGGGAGCGTTGTGCGACCTCGGAGCGAGCATTAATTTGATGCCACTGTCGCTTTTCAAGAAGTTGGAAGGTGTTGAACTTCAACCCACAATGATGACGCTTCAACTTGCCGATTAGTCTATTACTAGACCTCAAGGTGTAGTTGAAAACGTCCTAGTGAGAGTTGGAGATCACATTTTTCCAGCCGACTTTGTAGTGCTAGAGATGGAGGAAGATGAGCACGTGCCCTTGATACTGGGAAGATCATTCTTAGCTACGGCGGGGATGGTGCTAGACGTGGCAAATGGGAAGATTACATTGAAGGTTGATGATCAAGAAGTGAAGATCTCCCTATATGAAGCCATGAAGCACCCGAAGGAGGACGAGAGCTTGTATTGCATGGATGCAATTGATCCTCGTGTTGAAGACACACCTTCTATCCCTAAACCTTCTCATATTCCCGATTTTGTTAGTCCTTCACTTGATTATTTAACCCATGAGCACTATGAGCTTGATTATTTTGATAGGGATGAAGTGAAGAAGTTGAAGGATGAAGAGGTGAAGAAAGTGGACGTGGTCCAGCTAGAGGGAAAAGGCGGAGTTAAGAAGAAAAAGTCCAAACTCAAGAAATTATTTAGTAAGACTCCTCCAGATAAAGATGAGAAGGAGTTGAGACCCATAACACTTGAGGTGGGGAAGGAAGCAAAAGGGCTCATGATGGTGGGGCAACAAGGAAAGAAATGCAAGCACCACTCTTATGAGAGCAAGGGAGGTAAATTTGAGTATGATGTCCCATAAGCTCCTTTGAGCTCGGTCCGACATGAGGACCTTAAAAATAGCGCTGAATGGGAGGCAACCCATTTTTATTTGCTTTTGAGTGTTTTTAGTTTTTTTCCTTTTATGTTATTAGGGAGTTATTTTTAGTCGTATGTTTAACCTCGTACTTGAGTGAGTTGCTTGTAGGCTTGTCTCTAAAGGAGTAAAGGTAGCATGGAGTACCAAAGAAGTGGAGCTTGAAGGAACCAACTTGAGACAAGGGAGTGTGCAAAGCTATTGAGAGAAACTGAATTATTTGGTTGAGGTAACCCACAACCCCAAACTTAGACCTCTAGCAAGGTCGAAGTTTGGGGGGTGGAGTTTTTTATGTTTCTTGTTACATTGCACATACATGCACGCCCTTATCTTTTGATATGAGTTTGATTGATTATTGGTTTGTGGAGCTACTCCTTGGGGTGATTTTGAGTTGACTCGCTATTGCATATTTCATACCTATCAATCATCTTATGCTTGTCGATTGCTATCTTTGAGTATGATTTGATGAGTAGAGTGAGTTGTAAGGGTGAGTTAGAAATTCTTTTGTGTGAGTGTTTGAGTTTGAGCTGATTTGAGAAAGAACTTGTATTGTGAATTTTTCTTTTGAGTACTTGTGTGATAAGAGTGAGAATTCACTAGGACTAGCATGGATGTGAAAGCTGTGAGATTTTAGCCTTATGAGATTTTGATGCATGAATTAATCTCTTCGTTTGTGAGTGGATCGTCACCTTAGAGGATGCTAGAACTTGTGTGTGCTCTTGCTTCTTGATTGTGTCTAGTTTGATATGCCGAATAGGATCTTAGGCCATCTTTGATTTAATTGAGTCACTTAGTGATTAGGCGTGAAATTGTCATGATTCGTAGCTAGAAACGCCCTAGTTTTGGTCGAGTTTATAGAGTATTTAGAGTCAATTGAGCGTTATTTCTATACATTGATAAATTTGTCTCTTTGATGCTCATAGGTGAATAGAGGACGAAAAACGGAGTTCGTAGGACTTTGAATCGACTCAAACGGATGCCCGGATGAGAAGATATTGAAGAAATACGATCGGTATTAGTGCGGACGAGGAAAAGTATCATTTGGAAGGATTAGAGATCACTCGAGCGCCTTACTCGAGCGCCACCGCTCGAGCGCCTTACTCGAGCGCGCAAACGTACAGAACAATTCTTGCGCTCGAGCAGCTCAAGTGCCACCGCTCGAGCGAATCGCTCGAGCGCCCAAAACATACAGAGTCATTTCAGCGCTCGAGCAGCTCGAGCACGACCGCTCGAGCGAATGCATCATTCGAGCTACACTGCTCGAGCGGGACCGCTCGAGCGTTTTGCTCGAGCGCCCATATACTTTTGCCTCCGGATGCGTATTTTCGGCCCATTAACTCCCGTTTCGACCCGGTGCCTATATATACCTCTTCCAAACACGTTTTGAAGGATCCCCGACTTTAGAAATCACTTTAGACTTAGTTTTTGGAGAGGAAGGAGACGAGCAAGCTTTACTTTTACATTGTTGAGGTTTTTCATACGAATTCTTAATTTCTTTTCGTTTCTTAGTTTCTTTTCATTAGCTTGATTACTTTAAACGTTTTAAACTTCGTTTTAGTTAATTAAATTTCAGTTCTTAGAATTATTTTATTTTAAAACCCTAGTTCATGTTTCTTATTTTCTTCGTTCAATTCATTATGTTTTTGTTCATTGTTTCTTCTATTGCTTTTATTTTTGTTATAACCATGTCCGGCTAAAACCCTTGCATGCTTGGGTTAGGATGAACTCGTAGAAGTAGGATGTGGGTACGTAATTAAGGTAATTGGTGACGTTAGTTTTAATTCTCTTAATTAATGAATTCATATAATTAATCTTAACTCTACCTTTGAATTTCGTACGAAAGTGTTAGAGAGAGGACGACCGCATCACTCAATAACAATTAGTAGTCTTAACGAGAGGGTTTAGGAAAGGTTAATTCATCTACCGGTTTAGCGAAGGAGGACGACCGCATCACCTTAGTTAAATTAGGGTCTCATTAATTAAGCGCTATCTAGTAACTTGTTAGTGGATTAGTGAAGTCGATTGCTAGGATAAAGTATTAGGGTGAGAAATCTTGAGCTTTCATTCTACGATCTTTTACTTAGGTTAATTCTTGTGTGTCACGATTACTTTGATTATGTACCTGCTCCGTTAGTATACGTGGGGATTCCTATCCTGAGCATCACCATCTCTCATTAGAAAACAACCCGTAGTTAATTCGTTCTTTTTCATTCTTTAGTTTACTTAGTTTAATTCAGTCTTTTAATTATTTTTTCAAAAACCAAAAAACATTACACTCATATTAACTACGATGCGTAGATCTTCAGGGATCTATTCGCATATACACCATCCCTTGGGTTTGATAATACTTGGTCCCTATACTTGCCCATACTACAGTGAACCCGTACTCTTGCGGGGTAGCTACTAGTAGAAAGCTAGTATAATCGCTTCAAGTCAATGGCGCCGTTGCCGGGGATGGCGTTATATGCCTTTTGAATAGGACTTGTAGATAGCTTAGTAGTTAGTAGTTGGTGATTTAATTTCTGTTTTTATTTTTATTCATTCGGCAGTTGCGTTTTGACCTTTCTGCTAGTGTGTCAGGTTTATGAAAACACGCTCACAAGGGAATACGAGCGAAGAGAGATTACCTGCAGATCCTGAGACAATAGCAAGAAGGAATCGAGCCTTCTTGAGAAGGATGAACGCTGCCGACTTAGGGAAGGGACCAATGGACCTCAATAATGAGTTGGACGATGCTGCCAACGATTTCAATCAGGCAGTAGACCGGGTTGATGGCTCTGGAGGGAGTGGTGGTCAGAATCAAGACCAGTTCGTAGATAGTAGTAGCCAGAACCCGGGTGCACAGAATGTAAACAATCCAGCTCAGAACCTAGTCCCAAATCCTCTAAACAATCCTGCTTACCCACAAAACCCGAATAACCCTTTCCACAACCCAGCATATCAACATTACCCATACCCACCATACCCTTATCCGCCTTACCCGTATCCTCCACCTCCTGTTTATAACCAACCACCTGTGTACCAACAACCTCCAGTTCAAAACATACCAGCACCACCTGTCGCTCCTCAGCCTGCGCCCCAGAACGCAGATCAGAATATGGCGATTAGAGGGAGGTTTGCAGCGCAGCCACAGCGGTACTATGATGGAGTGGCTTTACCTCCTGTTGAGGCGAACAACTTCTCGATATCACCGGGGATTTTAAAGCTGCTGACCGAGAATCAGTTCAAAGGGGTGATCGGGAAGGAGAATCCTCATACACACTTGAGGAGCTTTCTCATGATAGCCTCAACATTCAATTACAATGGCATGTCTGAAGATGCCAAGAGGCTTAGGCTGTTCCCATTCTCACTGACGGGAATAGCTAAGGAGTGGTACGATAATACGCTTCCGCGGGGAGGTATTACCACTTGGGCCGAGCTCGAGCGTCTGTTCCTCGAGCGATTCTACCCTCCATCTAGGACGATCAAGGCTAGAATTGAGATCTCGTCCTTTCGCCAGAAGTCTGGAGAGGATTTACGCCAAGCGTGGGAGAGATACTCGAACATGCTGATTGAGTGCCCGCAGCACGGGTACAACGAAGGAGACATTATGGCGTTCTTCTATAGTGGTGCCAACAAGACGGGGCAAGACCATTTAGACGCCTGTGCGGGTGGAGCATTCCTCAATCAAGGCATAGAGAGGTGTAGGAAGATCGTGGACAACATTGTCACGAATGCCGGTGCTTGGGGTGTGGATGCAGATTTGCAAAGAGTGCATCAGGTTGAGGAGGGAGAAGGAACGAGAAGGCTGCTGATGGCCATGATGGAAAAGATCAACAACCTCGAGTTGGGGAAGAGTTTGGTTGGAGAGCATGCAGTAGAGAATGAGAGAGTTGACCAACCAAGTGGACAGCAAGAGGTAGTCAATTACATGGGAGGTCCGTATTACAATCAGAATGGCTACCAAGGTGGAAATCAGTATGGAAGGCCTTCTTATGGCCAACCATTTGTGCCTCCAGGCCCTCAGCCACTTCAAAATCAATGGAGGAACACACAAGGAGTTCAAGGAGGCCAGCAGCTTCCTCAAAACACATGGAGGAAGAATGATAATTTTTCTTATGCTAACCCAAAAGCTGGTGTTACTGTTCCTGCAGGTGTGGATCCGGGGTCTAAACCTCCTGGTGGAGAAGGCGGTGCATCAACCGAGGAGATGTTGAGAGCGATCCTTCAGAAGGTGGAGGAAGGTAGCAAGCGGTTGTCATCCTTGGAGTACGATGTGAAGGAGTTGCACAAGAAGGGTGATCAACGTGATCAAGAGCTCCAGAAGATGAATGTTGAGTGGACTAGAACTCAACAAGAGAACATTCGAAGGTTCACTTCGTTAGAGCTCCAGATGAGCCAGATTGCAAAGTCCGTGAATAGAATGCCGGAGGGGAACTCGAAAGAGCAGTGCAAGGCGATCCAGCTAAGAAGTGGAACCAACTACGAAGGTCCTCAGATGCCTGCTGATTCTGAGACGCCCGAAGAAGAGATTGAGCCTAAAGGAGATGAAGTTGAGAAGGGGATTGAAAGTGAAGGAATTGAGAAGAGTGAGAGAGTTCCTAAGTGGAAAAAGGCAAAGGAAGCAAGGGATAAAGTGAAAGAAACAGAAAGAGATGAATGGGGGGTACCCAAATCTGTGATACCCGTCCCATATCCACAGCGCTTCATGAAAAAGAAGCTTGATGAAAAATTTGCTAAATTTCTTGATGTTTTTAAACAACTGCATATTAATATTCCCTTTTATGATGCTTTGGAACAGATGCCGCTCTATGCGAAGTTTTTGAAGGACTTGATTGCAAAAAGACGGCGAGTGGATGAGCCGAAGTTGGTGCAGCTGAACCACGAGGTGAGTGCATTAGTGCACAAGGCGCTTCCACCAAAGCTGAAGGATCCCGGGAGCTTCACGATCCTATGTGATATTGGGAACGGGATCAAGAAGGGAGCGTTGTGCGACCTCGGGGCGAGCATCAATCTCATGCCCCTATCACTTTTTAAGAAGTTGGAAGGTGGTGAACTTCAACCCACAATGATGACGCTTCAACTAGCCGACCGGTCTATTACTAGACCTCAAGGTGTGGTTGAAGACGTTCTAGTGAGAGTTGGAGATCACATCTTTCCAGCCGACTTTGTAGTGCTAGAGATGGAGGAAGATGAGCACGTACCCCTGATCTTGGGAAGACCGTTCTTAGCTACGGCGGGGATGGTGCTAGACGTGGCGAATGGGAAGATTACATTAAAGGTTGACGATCAAGAAGTGAAGATCTCCCTATATGAAGCCATGAAACACCCGAAGGAGGATGAGAGCTTGTATTGCATGGATGTAATTGATCCTCGTGTTGAAGACACGCCTTCTATCCCTAATCCTTCTCATATTCATGAATTTTATAATTCTTCAATTGATAATTTAACCCATGAGCGTTATGATCTTGATTATTTTGATAGGGATGAAGTGAAGAAGTTGAAGGATGAAGAGGTGAAGAAAGTGGACGTGGTCCAGTTAGAAGGGAAAGGAGGAGTTAAGAAGAAAAAATCCAAATTCAAGAAATTGTTTAGTAAGACTCCTCCAGATAGAGGCAAGAAGGAGTTGAGACCCATAACACTTGGGGATGAGAAGAAAGCAAAGGTACTCATGATGGTGGGGCATCAAGGAAAGGAGTTCAAACACCACTCTTATGAGAGTGAGGGAGGTAAATTTGAGTATGATGTCCCATAAGCTCCTTTGAGCTTGGTCCGGCATGAGGACCTTAAAAATAGCGCTGAATGGGAGGCAACCCATTTTTATTTGCTTTTGAGTGTTTTTTAGTTATTTTCTTTTTATATTATTAGGGTGTTTTGAGTCGTATGTTTAACCTCGTACTTGAGAGTTTTATTTTGTAGGCTTGTCTCTAAAGGAGTAAAGGTATCATGGAGTTACTCAGATTGAAGGACCCAACTTGAGACAAGGGAGTGTGCAAAGCTATTGAGAGAAACTGAATTGTTCGGTTGAGGTAACCCACAACCCCAAACTTAGACCTCTAGCAAGGTCGAAGTTTGGGGGGGTGGAGTTTTTTATTTGTTTTATTATTACATTGCACCAGAGCACCCCTTATCTTTGAGTTGAGTTAGTTATTTGGTGCCTTGAGATGCTCCTTGGGCTATTATTAATTTGTTTTGTTACTCAATATTTTATGTCTATCAATCACCTTGTGCTTGTTGATTGCTATCTTTGAGTATGATTTGATGAGTAGAGTGAGTTGTAAGGGTGAGTTAGAAATTCTTTTGTGTGAGTGTTTGAGTTTGAGCTGATTAGGGAGAGAACCCGTATGCTTATAAGTTTTCTTTTGAGTACTTGTGTGATGAGAGTGAGAATTCACTAGGACTAGCATGGATGTGAAAGCTGTGAGATTTGAGCCTTACGAGATTTAAATGCATGAATTAATCTCTTCGTTTGTGAGTGAATCATCACCTTAGAGGATGCTAGAACTTGCATGTGCTCTTGCTTCTAGATTGTGTCTAGTTTGATATGCCGAATGTGATCTTAGGCCATCATTGATTTTATTGAGTCACTTAGCTAAAATTTTCCTTACCAATGACATTGATCCCTTGTTAGCCCCGTTGAGCCTAAAGCCTATTTTATTTGCTAGCACATATGAACACTATTCCAATTCCTAAGCCTTTTTGTCCCAATTTGAGTGGAGAATAGGAAAGTGTGAATATGAAGGGAGTGAATTGAGTTGAAAAAAGGAGAAGGTTATTTGTTGAGTGAATATGAGAAAAAAGGTGTGATGAGATTTGAGTTGTGGGAAAGAAAAAAAAAATTTGAGAATGAGCAAAGGAAAAAATGAGCTCATGTGTTTGTGCGAAAAAAAAAAAAATGATGAAGTGTTTGAAAAAGTGAAAAAGTGAGAAAGAAAAAAAATTGAAGTGTTGAGAGAATTGAAAGCGAAAGTGTAGTGATTGAATATGTTTGAAGTAGATCGTTCTTAATCTCGAAGTACCGAAGTTTTGAATTTCTATTCTCCATTCACTTGAGTCACTTTACCATATTGTTATCCCACCTATCCAAAGAGCCTACATTACAACCTTTTGAAAGTCCTTTGTGATTCGGCATTGATTTCTAGAAGTATGGTCGAAGTTGAGAGCATTTACAAGCCTATGGCTGCCAATTTGTGTGATTGATTGATTGAGTGAGTCCCTTTATCATTGTTATACACTTGTGAGGGAGTTAAACACATCGTTGAGTGCACATCCATGCTTGATCTTGGTGTTTCTTGTTATTGTTGCATGAGTACGATAAAAGAAAGTGAGTGAGTATACGGGTGATTGACTTTTGAAGCTTGAGTTCATTTGCTTGCATGATTTGATTCTTTGACTCATTCCTAACAATTTCACTTGACTTATTCTTTCGTTGCTTGAGGACAAGCAACATGGTAAGTTTGGGGGGGTTGATTAGGCGTGAAATTGTCATGATTCGTAGCTAGAAACGCCCTAGTTTTGGTCGAGTTTATAGAGTATTTAGAGTCAATTGAGCGTTATTTCTATACATTGATAAATTTGTCTCTTTGATGCTCATAGGTGAATAGAGGACGAAAAACGGAGTTCGTAGGACTTTGAATCGACTCAAACGGATGCCCGGATGAGAAGATATTGAAGAAATACGATCGGTATTAGTGCGGACGAGGAAAAGTATCATTTGGAAGGATTAGAGATCACTCGAGCGCCTTACTCGAGCGCCACCGCTCGAGCGCCTTACTCGAGCGCGCAAACGTACAGAACAATTCTTGCGCTCGAGCAGCTCGAGCGCCACCGCTCGAGCGAATCGCTCGAGCGCCCAAAACATACAGAGTCATTTCAGCGCTCGAGCAGCTCGAGCGCGACCGCTCGAGCGAATGCATCATTCGAGCTACACTGCTCGAGCGGGACCGCTCGAGCGTTTTGCTCGAGCGCCCATATACTTTTGCCTCCGGATGCGTATTTTCGGCCCATTAACTCCCGTTTCGACCCGGTGCCTATATATACCTCTTCCAAACACGTTTTGAAGGATCCCCGACTTTAGAAATCACTTTAGACTTAGTTTTTGGAGAGGAAGGAGACGAGCAAGCTTTACTTTTACATTGTTGAGGTTTTTCATACGAATTCTTAATTTCTTTTCGTTTCTTAGTTTCTTTTCATTAGCTTGATTACTTTAAACGTTTTAAACTTCGTTTTAGTTAATTAAATTTCAGTTCTTAGAATTATTTTATTTTAAAACCCTAGTTCATGTTTCTTATTTTCTTCGTTCAATTCATTATGTTTTTGTTCGTTGTTTCTTCTATTGCTTTTATTTTTGTTATAACCATGTCCGGCTAAAACCCTTGCATGCTTGGGTTAGGATGAACTCGTAGAAGTAGGATGTGGGTACGTAATTAAGGTAATTGGTGACGTTAGTTTTAATTCTCTTAATTAATGAATTCATATAATTAATCTTAACTCTACCTTTGAATTTCGTACGAAAGTGTTAGAGAGAGGACGACCGCATCACTCAATAACAATTAGTAGTCTTAACGAGAGGGTTTAGGAAAGGTTAATTCATCTACCGGTTTAGCGAAGGAGGACGACCGCATCACCTTAGTTAAATTAGGGTCTCATTAATTAAGCGCTATCTAGTAACTTGTTAGTGGATTAGTGAAGTCGATTGCTAGGATAAAGTATTAGGGTGAGAAATCTTGAGCTTTCATTCTACGATCTTTTACTTAGGTTAATTCTTGTGTGTCACGATTACTTTGATTATGTACCTGCTCCGTTAGTATACGTGGGGATTCCTATCCTGAGCATAACCATCTCTCATTAGAAAACAACCCGTAGTTAATTCGTTCTTTTTCATTCTTTAGTTTACTTAGTTTAATTCAGTCTTTTAATTATTTTTTCAAAAACCAAAAAACATTACACTCATATTAACTACGACGCGTAGATCTTCAGGGATCTATTCGCATATACACCATCCCTTGGGTTCGATAATACTTGGTCCCTATACTTGCCCATACTACAGTGAACCCGTACTCTTGCGGGGTAGCTACTAGTAGAAAGCTAGTATAATCGCTTCAAGTCACTTAGCCAAAATTTTCCTTACCAATGACATTGAATCCCTTGTTAGCCCATTTGAGCCTAAAGCCTAATTTATTTGCTAACACATATGAACACTATTCCAATTCCTAAGCTTTTTTGTCCCAATTTGAGTGGAGAATAGGAAAGTGTGAATGTGAAGGGAGTGAATTGAGTTGAAAAGGGAAAAGTTGTTTGTTGAGTGAATATGATAAGAAGGTGTAATGAAGTTTTGAGATGTGGGAAAAACAAAAAAAATTGAGAATGAGCAAAAGAGAAAAAATGAGCTCATGCGTTTGTGCGAAAAAGAAAAAAAAAGTGAAGTGATTGAAAAAAAAAATGAAAGAGTGAGAAAGGAAAAAAATTGAAGTGTTGAGAGAATTGGAATTGAAAGGGTGTTGATTGAACATGTTTGAAGTAGTCTGTTCCTTATCTCGAAGTACCGAAGTATGATTTTCTATTCTCCATCCACTTTAGTCACTTTACTCATATTGTTATCCCACCTGTCCAAAGAGCCTACATTACAACCTTAAGAAAAGCCCTTTTGGATTCGGCATTGATTTCTAGAGTATGGTCGAAGTTAAGAGCACTTACAAGCCTATGGCTGCCAATTTGAGTGATTGATTGTTTGAGTGAGTCCCTTGATCATTGCTATACACTTGTGAGGGAGCGAAACACATCGTTGAGTGCACATCCATGCTTGATCTTGGTGTTTCTTGTAATTGTTGCATGAGTATGATAAAAGAAAGTGAGTGAGTATACGGGTGATTGACTTTTGAAGCTTGAGTTCATTAGCTTGCATGATTGATTTTGTTTTACTCATCTCTAACAATTTCACTTGATTTATTATTTCATTGCTTGGGGACAAGCAATATGGTAAGTTTGGGGGGGTTGATTAGGCGTGAAATTGTCATGATTCGTAGCTAGAAACGCCCTAGTTTTGGTCGAATTTATTGAGTTTTTAGAGCCAAATGAGTACTATTTCTATACATTGATGAATTTGACTCTTTGATACATATAGGTGAATAGAGGGCGAAAAGAGGAGTTCGTAGGACTTTGAATCGACTCAAACGGACTCCCGGATGAGAAGATATCGAAGAAATACGATTGGTATTAGTACGTGTGAAGAAAAGTGTTAGTTGCAAAGGAAGGAAGTTCCATTCGAGCATCGTCACTCGAGCGCCCCGCTCGAGTGAAGGGATCGAGCGCCTAAAAACATACAGAACGTTTGGGCCGCTCGAGGGAGGTAGCTCGAGCGCCCAGCTCGAGCACCAGAACTGCACGACCAAGAGAGCTCGAGCGCCCCGCTCGAGCACCAGATCCACTCGACCACAACAGCTCGAGCGACCCGCTCGAGCGGGTCTGCTCGAGCGCTTCCAAGGCCTTTTCTCCAACTTACGTTTTTCGGCCCACGAGTTCACGAATCGGCCCGTTGCCTATATATACCTCTTCCAAACACATTTTGAAGGATCCCCGAACTTTAGAAATAACTTTTAGACTTAGTTTTTGGAGAGGAAGGAGAGAAGCAAGTTTACGTTTACGTTTTGTTGAGGTTTTTCGTACGAATTCTTAGTTTCTTTTTGTTTATTAGTTTCTTTTCGTTAGTTTGATTTTTTAAACACTTTGAAACTTCGTTTGAGTTAATTAAATTTCAGTTCTCAGATTTATTTTCTTTTAAAAACCCTAGTTCATGTTTCTTAATTTCTTCGTTCAATTCATTATGTTTATGTTCGTTGTTTCGTCTATTGTTTTTATGTTTGTTAAAGCCATGTCCGGCTAAAACCCTTGTATGCTTAGGGTAGGATGAACTCGTAGAAGTAGGTTGTGGGTATGTAATTAGAGTAACTTGTGACGTTAGGTTTTAATTCTCTTGGTTAATGAATTCTTAAAATTAATCTAGACTTCGCTCTTGAATTTCGTTCGAAAGGTGTTAGAGAGAGGACGACCGTATCACTCTTTAACAATGAGTAGACTTAACGAGAGAGTTTAGGAAGGGTTAATTCATCTACCAGTTTAGCGAAGGAGGACGACCGCATCACCTTAGTTAAATTAGGGTCTCATTAATTAAGCACAATCTATTAACTTGTTAGTAGATTAGTGAAGTCGAGTGTTAGGGTAAAGTATTAGGGTTTAGAATCTTGTGCTTTCACCTTGCATTCGTAGACTTAGGTTAATTCTTGTGTGTCACAGTTATTTTGATTATGTATCTGCTCCGTTCGTATACGTAGGGATTCCAATCCTAAGCATCACCATCTCTCATTAGAACACATCCCTGAGTTAATTAGATTTCTTTAGTATTTTAGTTTACTTAGTTTAATTTAGTCTTTTAATCAATCTTCCAAAAAATCCAAAAACAACACACTCATATTAACTACGACGCGTAGATATTCAGGGATCTATTCGCATATACACCATCCCTTGGGTTCGATACTACTTGGTCATTATACGTACTTATACTACAGTGAACCCGTCCGCTTGCGGGTGAGCGACTAGTAGAAGTTAGTAAAATCGCTTCAAGTCATCTAACCCGAATAATTTACGACGGACTACTGTCCATCGCAAATTCTGTGCGACCCGGCCGGGTCTGACCCGCCAATTTTGAGACGGATTTATCCGTCGTTAATTTGCGACGGATGGCAAAAGTCCGTCGCAAAAATTAGCTACGGCTGTTTTAGAAACGGATACGTGTCCGTCGTAGAATCCGTCGTAAAACATTGTTTACGACGGATTTTTCGTCGTAAATTCTGTCGCAAAACAGTGTTTTTTTTGTAGTGCTATCTTAATATTTTTCCTTCGCATAGTCTTGTGCAATTTAAGTGTACTATCAAAAAGTTGCATCCATT
>OX344724.1:58371612-58379112 GCA_947034835.1 Ballota nigra | reverse complement strand
TGTTATCTAGCTTTCTTTCAATAAAAAAAACTTCTTGTAGCAAAGAAAGCATTATTTGAATAAGATAAAGTAACAAAACTATGGGAAAAAAATAAATAGACTCGGATCGTTTATCACGATCAATTATATTTGTTCAATACACTGTTGTCAATATAAATGTTGACAAAAGAATACATTGAAAAAGAGAAATTGCATGAAATAAAATCCTTTTTGAAATCCTTTGAATTTAACAGTGGAATACAATAATCTTCAAAATTGTCTTGGATTGACACTACATATCTAATCTACATAGATAGAAAAAGTATAAATCGAAGAATAAAAAAGGAAGAATTCAAAAAAAATATCGGATTTTTTAGTCCCTAATGCTAATGTATTTCATCAATCTAAGTGGAATAAGCAAAGTAGATTCCGTGTTGTTGCCTAGTCTAGTTCAAATGAAAATCACACAATTAAATAAAGGAAATGCGAAAATTGGATATTTAAAAGATCAATCAATTTGTTCATTCTAGACCATCTAGACCATAAGATTCGACCGAAACTATGATAAATAAATAGGAATACGGAAGAAAAAAAGAAAAAGGGGGGCAAGTAGAAAAAAGTTCGACAAAGTTATATACAAGTCGCTACCCCCCTGGTATTTCTTTAATTAAATTTGATTTGATTAGGCTGAAGTTCCTTAAAAACTTCAGCTTTCTTTAAAAGATTCTGAACAGTTCCCGTGGGTTGAGCACCCCTTTCAAGGAAATATAGAATAAGAGGAACATTTAAAAAAGTTTGATTCTTCATTGGATCATAAAAGCCCACCCTTCTAAGATCTTTTCCTTCTCTTCGGGATCGAACATCAATTGCAACGATTCGATAGATGGCTCATTGGGATAGATGTAGATGAACAATACCCCCCCTAGAACCGTATAGGAAGTTTTCTCCTCGTACAGCTCGCGAAAAATGATTTGATTCGAAGTTTTGTCTATATATGCAATTCTAATAAATTAAATGGCAAATGGGCCCATAAAATAAATTAGACTAGGATTTCAGTCTTTTTTTCTTCCTAAAAATGAAAAATAAACCATTCGTACTCATAACTCAAGTTGGATAACTCTCAAATAGTTCAAAGGAAAAATCTGTAGTCGATTTCATTTATTGAGTCGTCTTTACTCCCTTTTGTTTGTCTCGTTTAAACCATTTCAAATTCTATTTGGATTCTTTAGTCCAATCCGATTATTGAGATGATTGAGACAATTAAATTAAAAGGGTGTTTCCTTGTTCTAAGATCCTTTCCTTATTTTTAATCATTGGGTTTAGACATTACTTCGGTGTTTCTTAATTCTTTTAAAATGGCAGCAACATACCCCCTTTTGATTTCTTTCGATCAAAAAATCCTATGGACAGTCGATTCTCGCGTGATACACTTTGAATCGAAAAATTGGAATCAATTTCAATAAGTTTTGCTTTTTAATTGGAAACTTGCTCGAATTGGATCCTTTCAATTCCTATATATGTTCGATATATTTACGAAGTTGTTCCTCCAATTGATTGGCATTAACCCTAGATCCTTGCCCCCGAGAAATGAATTAATACTTTCTATTCGAGCTCCAACGTGCACTATTTACAACCCAACAAAAAAACGAAGGGTTCGGGTGTAACAGAACAAACAATGTCGAGCTAAGAGCACCCTTATTCCTAGACAAATCAAAAATGGTGGATGTAAAAATCCACAACGGATCGTGTCCTTCAAGTCGCACGTTGCTTTCTACCACATCGTTTCAAACGAAGTTTTACCATAACATTCCTCTAATTTGGAACCGGTATGAAATTGATTCAATTGTGGAATCATGAATAGTCACTGGTTCAGCTGTCCATAGACATCGTAATCTAGACTTTTCTTCTATATATGAATATATAATATGTGGAACGATTTTTCTGAAAAAGTCTTAAATAATATATGGATCCGAGAAAAAAATAGAAATATAGAAGCGAATAACTTTTTGAATCTGTATCTTTAAGTGACTCAATAGGATAGATTAAACGATTTCTTACTTTTTCAAAGATTCCACGTACAAGGAATCATTAGAAAGATTTTTTTTAATAAAAAAATCTTTCTACTTGAAATTGAAAAGGTTTCCTATTTATACATCATTATTAAATGGAATTTGAATAAAATTGGACAATCAGCATCATCTTTGATCTTCATAGCAGGATCGGTCTTTCTTTTTTAATTGACTCATCACGCATTGAATTTCAAATATAAATTTGAAAGGGAAGGTTCTTCGTATCTATCAGATAGACTGAACAATTGTCACTGTTATAGATATTCTATATTATCGAATATCTATAATTTCAGTTTAAATAATTTAAGGATTACAAATCTTTTTCAGAAATAACCCAAAACTTTCTTGTCATTGAAATAGAATGACACGTACGTACCATTTATATGATTATATTATACGATTAATATGTATTTGGTTTACATGGGGTTGAGTAATATCGACTCTTGGTGAATACAAAGGGATAGGATAAATCACCCCTGCCCCTTAAATAGATTTCCAATCTTTCATTCGAGGCAAACCCGAAATCCCTAAATCAAATTAGATTCAAAGAAAAAACATCAGCTCCATAACATATTTCTATATAATATGGAACTTGATCATTTATTAATGAAATTCGAACAAACATAGATATTCAAATTAATATGGATTAATTCCTACCCACTCCCCTATTTCTTTCTATGGGAATAATGGAGCATCAAAAATAGACTGCGCTGGGACGGAAGGATTCGAACCTCCGAATAGCGGGACCAAAACCCGTTGCCTTACCACTTGGCCACGCCCCATTTCAATTTCTAATCGACACTAACAAACAATAATATTAGTATTGCTTGTTTGTCAACTCCAGTCCAAATATCTATAGATATATAGAATCGATTGGTACTAAGATTTTGATACATATAGATATAGAATTCAACTTCATTTATTGATCATTACATAGAATTCAATTAAGATATTGTATGAAAGTATGATTTCTTCTATCCTCCTTTGAGAATTGGAGGATTTTTGGTTGGGTGGATTCAAAGAAAAAGAAGGATTTTTATCTACCTTACTTACTTTCTTTTTCCTTATATCAAAAACGCAATCAAAATGCAATTATCTCCAAGAAAAAAATGTCTGTTATGCTTAATATCGTTAGTTTGATCTGTATTTGTAGTAATTCTCCCTTTTATTCGAGTAGTTTTTTCTTCGGCAAATTGCCCGAAGCCTATGCTTTTTTGAATCCAATCGTGGATGTTATGCCAGTCATACCTCTGTTTTTTTTTTTCTCTTAGCTTTTGTTTGGCAAGCTGCTGTAAGTTTTCGATGAGATCCTGACTAATAATATCCTAGAAAATGTATGATTTCCTCGATAAAAAAAAATTCTAACAATTGAAAAAATAAGATAAGTTTTAGAGTATGAACCCTCGATTCACACACTGAAATTCGTGTAGAGTCGACAAAACCCGGGCTTACCCCCATTTCCTCATTTTTGACCCCCTTTCCAGTGAAAGACCCTAACCCTATAATAGGGTCTCCCACAATATAATATCTAATTTAGATATAAACCAAAATTTGGGTTAATGAAAAACAAATGAATTTGTGACAATGCATTTCTAGAAAAACCTCATTTCTTTAGGATATGTGGTAGAAAAATAGAAGATCTATTCTCTTTTTTTTTTCAAAAAAAACATCTTGGAGATTGTGTAATGCTTACTCTGAAACTCTTCGTTTATACCGTAGTGATATTTTTTGTGTCTCTCTTTATCTTTGGATTCCTATCTAATGATCCAGGGCGAAATCCTGGACGTGAAGAATAAAATACAGGGAGTTTTCCTTGGTTTTATTTAATTTGCAAATTTTCTTAGGATTTTATCTATTCTACACGTTTTACTAAGATTTGCAAAATTTGAAAAAACCAAATAAATTCATCAACGGAAACGGAAAGAGAGGGATTCGAACCCTCGGTACGAATAACTCGTACAACGGATTAGCAATCCGACGCTTTAGTCCACTCAGCCATCTCTCCCACTTGAAAAAGATAATTACTACGTTACATATAATGTAACGAATCTTTCTTCTTTCTCTATTCTTTTATATATAGAGATCCACAAATCGGGAATTTCCTTTCTCTAAAAGATGGGCTCGACTGCGCGAACAATCGAAATCAGCAAGACCCATTTGTGTTGATTTGGTTCGAAAGGCCCTTCTTATTCTCATGGCCCGGCTAGGTACTGACCGGGCCGGGCTCTTTTTTTTTGTTCCAACGAATTCTAGATAAATAATGATTTATCTGATATCTGATTTGAAAACAAAAAGACTTTTTTATTATATTATTATATTCAATTGAATATTTTATATTCAAGCAACAAAAAAAAAAGAACAAAGACTATTTACATTCTTTTTCTTGTTATATTTTACCGAACTCAAAAAGAAACTATCGATTCTTCCACAATGCATTTTTCTGTGATGATTTGAGTATTTTTTTTATCCGTATCGATCTTCTTCAGCAAAAGGGAAAACTTTAGTTTTAGTTATTTAATTTAAATTAAATAAAGCCCCTTTCCCGAATCTCATTAAATTAGGACCTCCCCGCAAAAAAGTGCAACGTTCTCGTTTTGATGATTCTTTAATGATCCTATCTTCATCATGCTCAATGATCTTGTTCGACAAAAAATCCATTTGTATACAATAATCATATTGTAGCGGGTATAGTTTAGTGGTAAAAGTGTGATTCGTTCTATTAACCGTTAATAGTTAAAGGGTCTTTCGGTTTTATTCGTATTCCGACCAAAAACTTTATTTCTTAAAAAGATTTAATCCTTTACCTCTCAATGAGAAATTCGAGAAAAAAATACGAATTCTCGTGATTTGTATCCATGAGTCACTTATAAATTGAAAAAGTGGATTATGAAATTGCGAAACATAATTTTTGAATTGGACCAAAATTTCCAATTGAATAAGTATGAGTAAAGGATCCATGGCAACTTTATTCCTTTCAAATTCCATTTAATAATGATGTATAAATAGGAAACCTTTTCAATTTCAAGTAGAAAGATTTTTTTATTAAAAAATATCTTTCTAATGATTCCTTGTACGTGGAATCTTTGAAAAAGTAAGAAATCGTTTAATCTATCCTATTGAGTCACTTAAAGATACAGATTCAAAAAGTTATTCGCTTCTATATTTCTATTTTTTTCTCGGATCCATATATTATTTAAGACTTTTTCAGAAAAATCGTTCCACATATCATATATTCATATATAGAAGAAAAGTCTAGATTACGATGTCTATGGACAGCTGAACCAGTGACTATTCATGATTCCACAATTGAATCAATTTCATACCGGTTCCAAATTAGAGGAATGTTATGGTAAAACTTCGTTTGAAACGATGTGGTAGAAAGCAACGTGCGACTTGAAGGACACGATCCGTTGTGGATTTTTACATCCACCATTTTTGATTTGTCTAGGAATAAGGGTGCTCTTAGCTCGACATTGTTTGTTCTGTTACACCCGAACCCTTCGTTTTTTTGTTGGGTTGTAAATAGTGCACGTTGGAGCTCGAATAGAAAGTATTAATTCATTTCTCGGGGGCAAGGATCTAGGGTTAATGCCAATCAATTGGAGGAACAACTTCGTAAATATATCGAACATATATAGGAATTGAAAGGATCCAATTCGAGCAAGTTTCCAATTAAAAAGCAAAACTTATTGAAATTGATTCCAATTTTTCGATTCAAAGTGTATCACGCGAGAATCGACTGTCCATAGGATTTTTTGATCGAAAGAAATCAAAAGGGGGTATGTTGCTGCCATTTTAAAAGAATTAAGAAACACCGAAGTAATGTCTAAACCCAATGATTAAAAATAAGGAAAGGATCTCAGAACAAGGAAACACCCTTTTAATTTAATTGTCTCAATCATCTCAATAATCGGATTGGACTAAAGAATCCAAATAGAATTTGAAATGGTTTAAACGAGACAAACAAAAGGGAGTAAAGACGACTCAATAAATGAAATCGACTACAGATTTTTCCTTTGAACTATTTGAGAGTTATCCAACTTGAGTTATGAGTACGAATGGTTTATTTTTCATTTTTAGGAAGAAAAAAAGACTGAAATCCTAGTCTAATTTATTTTATGGGCCCATTTGCCATTTAATTTATTAGAATTGCATATATAGACAAAACTTCGAATCAAATCATTTTTCGCGAGCTGTACGAGGAGAAAACTTCCTATACGGTTCTAGGGGGGGGTATTGTTCATCTACATCTATCCCAATGAGCCATCTATCGAATCGTTGCAATTGATGTTCGATCCCGAAGAGAAGGAAAAGATCTTAGAAGGGTGGGCTTTTATGATCCAATGAAGAATCAAACTTTTTTAAATGTTCCTCTTATTCTATATTTCCTTGAAAGGGGTGCTCAACCCACGGGAACTGTTCAGAATCTTTTAAAGAAAGCTGAAGTTTTTAAGGAACTTCAGCCTAATCAAATCAAATTTAATTAAAGAAATACCAGGGGGGTAGCGACTTGTATATAACTTTGTCGAACTTTTTTCTACTTGCCCCCCTTTTTCTTTTTTTCTTCCGTATTCCTATTTATTTATCATAGTTTCGGTCGAATCTTATGGTCTAGATGGTCTAGAATGAACAAATTGATTGATCTTTTAAATATCCAATTTTCGCATTTCCTTTATTTAATTGTGTGATTTTCATTGGAACTAGACTAGGCAACAACACGGAATCTACTTTGCTTATTCCACTTAGATTGATGAAATACATTAGCATTAGGGACTAAAAAATCCGATATTTTTTTTGAATTCTTCCTTTTTTATTCTTCGATTTATACTTTTTCTATCTATGTAGATTAGATATGTAGTGTCAATCCAAGACAATTTTGAAGATTATTGTATTCCACTGTTAAATTCAAAGGATTTCAAAAAGGATTTTATTTCATGCAATTTCTCTTTTTCAATGTATTCTTTTGTCAACATTTATATTGACAACAGTGTATTGAACAAATATAATTGATCGTGATAAACGATCCGAGTCTATTTATTTTTTTCCCATAGTTTTGTTACTTTATCTTATTCAAATAATGCTTTCTTTGCTACAAGAAGTTTTTTTTATTGAAAGAAAGCTAGATAACATAAGAGATGCTCTATCCATTTTCACAATGCTGTATCTTTTTTCTCTTTGTTTAAAATCACTTTAATTGAATTTGATTGTATCTATACACCCTTTGTTGAAGTTTTGTTTAATCTATGTTTGTTTTTTTCGGGTTGCTAACTCAACGGTAGAGTACTCGGCTTTTAAGTGCGGCTAGAATCTTTTACACATTTGGATGAAGTGACGAATTCGTCCGTAACCTTGGTAAACTTTGGAAGACCGCGACTGATCCTGAAAGGGAATAAATGGAAAAAATAGCATGTCGTATCAATGGAGAGTTCTGAGGATATTTCATTCTTATCGG